>JBAMJV010005910.1:0-108607 GCA_037951105.1 Echinarachnius parma
GCATCGTCATTGGGTCAAACTCCCCCCCTTAGCAAAATAGCCACAACAAAAATCGCCTCGCCGCTACGCGGCTCGTGGACGATGCTCCGCATCGTCATTGGGTCAACCCCCCCTTAGCAAAATAGCCCAACAAAAATCGCCTCGCCGCTTCGCGGCTCGTGGAAGATGCTCCGCATCGTCATTGGGTCAAACCCCCGGCCCTGCCCCCCTCGGTCGCTTCGCTCCCTCGCAAAGACTGATCATCCCCCCCAACCCTGAGAAGAAATCGACGCCCCTGGTGCCATCGTCATTGGGTCAACCCCCCCCCCCCCTTAGCACAAAGCTAGATCCGCCCCTGATTCATAATGAAAATTGATTAAGATCGCTTATGAGATCGTCAACAAAAGGCTAATTACAAATTCATTATACTTGATCCCACTTGTGGTCCATCGATATACACACTGGATATAGCACGCTATGTAGGCATTGCCGAATGCGCGACGTTGAAGCCCGCCGCAAAATCAAAAAGTACACCCTATACAAAAGGTGCCCCATTCACTAGCGTAAATCGCTTCAGTACTCGAGTGAATGGAACACCTTTTGTACTGTCGCTGGCTTCATGAAGAGGGCACTGTTGCTATATCCAGTATTTTCATATCGATGTTGTGGTCACTTGCTGGCGCTCTTACTATATCCCATATGGGCTTGTATTAAAGTGAACGTTTACGGTATTTATCAAAAATAATCCAGTTGCATTGTTTTTTCAAAGGTTTCCGAAGGTTTCTTTTGTGGCCTAATATTGAATGGCATATAGGGGGCCGGTATAATGTATATTCCACACTGTAAACAGCTCTATACGGATACGGGAGGGGTGGGGGGTCTAGTGCCTCATTGTGATCCGTTATCACGGTCGTCAAAAGGCAGGGGACGGGGATGGGTACATGTCCCCCCCCCCCCCCCCCCCACATTTGAATGTGGAGGGATAGTGCCCCCTCCCTCACTTGTTCATTATTACATTATGATTAATTCCATGTAGCTTGCACAACATCATTTATGTAAAAAAAAGATATTCAGGTATGCACCAACATCGCACAATTTCAAGCCCCACACCCTCCCTCGCAATGTCCCCCACTATCGAGAAGCTTTCGACGCCCTTGTCGCCGTTACCAATATAATCTAACCCACAAAATATGCAGATAATTTGCGCACACTTTGTATGCCGACTTTACAATTTGTTTAGGAACTGTTAGAGTTCAAGTACATATTTGTAATGTTCCGCATTATGAACAAGAAGAAAGAGGCAATCAGTCTCATGATGTACAAAGTCAGTTCCGGGGGGGGGGGGGGGGGGGGGGGGGGTTAACAAAGATTCTAGGTTGAACTTAACTCTAAGTTGGACCTAACTATTATGGAAAGCCATGTGTTGTCTTAAAATACAATATATGCAAAAGTACAACAACCCTGATAGCAGACTGACGTCTTTATGACGTCTTAATTTGGTCGTAAACTGGTAAACACGTCATATGTAGTACAAACGATCAGAATACGACGTCATTATGACGTATTTTAAAGACCATTTTTGACATGATGACTTATGTCGTATAAAAGACGTAAAATTGACGTCATTATAACATCTTTAAACGACCATTTTTCCACTATTTATTTTTGTCGTAGGAAAGACGTAAAAACGATGTCATTATAACGTCCGTTCAAAGACCATTTTAAGAATGTATTATTGTCGTATAGAAGACATGATAACGACGTCTTTATAATGTCGTTTAAAACCATTTTTTGCCATACGGGTTTATGTCGTATCAATAACGCTATAAAGACGTAAGTTTGACGTCTTTTCAAGACCAATTTTTTGCCATCATTTTTTGTCGTATGGACGCCCTTTTTACGACGTTTATGTGACGTATTTCAAAGACCATATTCCAATTGTTTTTTGTCGTATGGAAGGACGTAAAAATTACGTTAATATTACGTCATTTAAAGATCACTTTTTCAGTATTTATTTTTGTCGTATAGAAGACGTAACAACGACGTCTTTATGATGTCTTTGAAAGACTATTTTGCCATCATTTTTTGTCGTATGGACGACCACTTTACGACGTCATTTTGAAGTCTTTTCAAGACTAGTTTTTTGCCATCATTTTTTGTCGTATGGACGACCTTTTTACTACGTCATTTTGACGCCTTTCAAAGACCATTTTTTTCGCTATTTATTTTGTCATAAAAACGTCTAAAAATTGACGTCTTGATGATGTCTTTTAAAGACTATTTTTGCCATTATGGTTTGTGTCGTACGACGACGTTAATACGACGTCATTATGATGTGATTTCAAGACTAGTTTTTGCCATCATTTATTGTCGTATGGACGACCTTTTTACAACGTCATTGTGACGTCTTTCAAAGACCATTTTTTCCAATGCTTTTTTCGTCATATTAAGGATGTAAAAACGACGTCATTATCACGTCATTAAAAGATTATTTTTAAGTATTTATTTTGTAGTATAAAATACGTTATAACGACGTCTTTATGATGTCTTTGAAAGTCCATTTTTGCAATTAAGGTTTGTGTCATACGGACAACATTATTAAGACGTCATTTTGGACGTCTTTTCAAGACTATTGTTTGCCATCATTTTTTGTCGTATGGACGATCACTTTACGACGTCATTTTGAACTCTTTTCAAGACTAGTTTTTTTGCCATCATTTTTTGTCGTATGGACGAACTTTTTACTACGTCATGTTGACGTCTTTCAAAGACCATTTTTTCACTATTTATTTTGTCATAAAAAAGTCTTAAAATTGACGTCTTCATGATGTCTTTTAAAGACTATTTTTGCCATTATGGTTAGTGTCGTACGACGACGTTAATATGACGTCATTATGATGTGTTTTCAAGACTAGTTTTTGCCATCATTTAATGTCGTATGGACGACCTTTTTACAACGTCATTGTGACGTCTTTCAAAGACCATTTTCCAATGCTTTTTCGTCATATTAAGAATGTAAAAACGACGTCATTATCACGTCATTAAAATATAATTTTTAAGTATTTATTTTGTAGTATAAAAGGCTTTATAATGACGTCTTTATAATGTCTTTGAAAGGACCATTTTTGCCATTAAGGTTTGTGTCGTACGCACGACAATATTAAGACGTCATTATGACGTCTTTACAAGACTAGTTTTTGCCATCATTTTTTGTCGTATGAACGACCTCATTACGTCATTGTGACGTCTTTTAAAAAACATTTTTTCCAATTATTTTTTGTCGTATAGACGACGTTATTACAACGTGATTATGACGTCTTTCAAAGACATTTAAACAATTATTTTTGGCGTATGGATGACCTTTTTATGACGTCAATAAGACGTCTTTATGTCGTCTAAATGGCGTAATTTATGGTACAAATTGACGTCTTCAAGACGTCTTCAAGACGCCTTTTCGGAAAAAGATACGTCATTATCACGTCAAAATATGACGTCTGTATGACGGTAAACGCGGGTGCAAAATCTTCACTTTTTGACGTGAATTTACGACGTCTTAAAGACGACGTACACAAGGTGGAAATGACGTCAAATCCAGACGTCAAAATCGCGTCTTCTATTGACCAATAAGACGTCTTTATGTTGTCTAAATGGCGTAATTTATGGTACAAATTGACGTCTTCAAGACGTCGTAAAGACGCCTTTTCGGAAAAAGATACGTCATTATCACGTCAAAATATGATGTCTATATGACGGTAAACGCGGGTGCAAAATCTTCACTTTTTGACGTGAATTTATGACGTCTTTAAGACGACGTACACGACGTGAAAATCACGTAAAATCAATACGTAAAAATCACGTCTTATATTGACCAATAAGACGTCTTTATGTCGTCTTAATAACGTAATTAATGGAACAGATTGACGACTTAAAGACGTCATAAAGACCCCTTTTCGGATAAAAATACGTCATTATCACGTCAAAATATGACGTCTATATCACGGTAAACGCGGGTGCAAAATCTTCACTTTTTGACGTGAATTTACGACGTCTTAAAGACGACGTACACAAGGTGGAAATGACGTCAAATCCAGACGTAAAAAGCACGTCTTATATTGACCAATAAGACGTCTTTATGTCGTCTAAATGGCGTAATTTATGGTACAAATTGACGTCTTAAAGACGTTGTAAAGACGCCTTTTCGGGGAAAAATACGTCATTATCACGTCAGAATATGACGTCTATATGACGGTAAACGCGGGTGCAAAATCTTCACTTTTTGGCGTGAATTTAAGACGTCTTTAAGACGACGTGCACGACGAAAAACGACGTAAATTTGACGTCATTTTTACCAGTGTTTGCTATCAGGGATTCATTATTGGCTGTAGGCCATGTTGTTGGATCATACATAAGCCATATATGGTTTATGTTGGAACTGTGTATGACAATCAATACAATATTTATGTGGGAGTTGTGCATATTTATTAGTGCGTCAATTATTTGCTTTCTTCGTGAAAAATATATCAAATCATAACACGCTTTCCCAGATGCAGTTAATCTTAAGCCCGAATTTCCTATCTAGGTATGCACCAGATTGCACAATTTCAAATTCATAAATGCAAAATCTTTCTTACCGTGGGAGGGGATACCCCCTCCCAAACCCTCCCCCTCCCTCCCTGCCCCAGCCCTCAGGCGCTTCGCTCCATCGGGACTCATTATTGGCAGTGTGTTGTTGGATCATACATAATGTTGCATAATTATGGTTTATGTTGTGTTGTGTGTGTGTGTTTTGGGGTACATATTTATTAGTGTGTCAATTATTTGTTTTCTACGTGAAAAATATATTAAAACTTTCTGGTCGATCAAATCATATCACGCTTTCCCAAATACAGCCGAATTTCCTATCTAGGTATGCATCAGATTGCACAATTTCAAGTCCAAAAATGCAAAAACTCCCTACCGTGGGAGGGGGGACACCCCCCTCCCACACCCTCCCCCCGCTCAGTCGCTTCGCTCCCTCGCAATGTCTCACTCTCACCTCTGGCTCAAACTTGGCAACCCAGAGTGTGGTTGGGCATGAGCCCCTATACACACCAAAATTGTGAGCCCCCTTGGGGTTTTGCCCCCCCCCAATCCAAAACTGCTTCCGGCGCGCCTGCCTCTGACCTAATAAAACAAATATGCAATTTAGCTGATTATCTGTATAATGCTAATTCTACAACAAATTTTCAAGGTTGCCAAGGTAACATTGCTAAATTATCTAAAGAAACCTTTAAGCACATGAGAAAAAACAAACAAATATTGGACTGTCTACAACCTATTATCGCCTACAGGAATAATTCATCATCGATTATAAACGATAGTATCAAAGTGGAAATAACCCAATGATGCCAGGGTGGTAATATTGCTAGATTTCCTAAAGAATCCCTTTAGAACATGAGTAAAAACAAACAAACAAATATTGGACTTATGAACGTCTACAACATAATAGGATCGCCTACAGGAATAATTCATGATCGATTATAAACGATCGTATCAAAGTGGAAATAACCCAATGATCCCAAGGTGGTAATATTGCTAAATTTTCTAAAGAAACCTTTTAGAACATAAATAACAAAAGAAAATACAGTAGGACTTATGATTAACGTCTTCAGGTCTAATGGATACAGGATTCATTCATGATCGATTATAAACAATCGCATTAGAGTGCAAAGTAAAATTCCAATTTGTATAGCTATTTACATTGAAAACATTGTTATTATGATCTTGTTTTTGCAGATATTAAAACTAATATAAATACCAACCTGTTTTTAATATTTTCAACATGATTTGCAAATTAATTATTTAGGCATCAACTCTTTGAAATACTAAACAGTCAATACTAACCATTTAAATCTCACATACTAAGAAGCGGGATATATATACGGAACCTATACGACAACTGATCAGTAAGGTGTTAGACGTAGGTTATAGGATAGGATAGGTTTAGGATTTAGGAATAGGATAGGATTATGTGTTACATGTTATAAAACTGTTGACTGTGGAATATACTACAAGACATAACCATCTCAATTTTTAAATTTTTAATAATGTAAAAATCGCTTCAAAATATGACGTCAATACGACGTCTTTTCGTCATAAAAAGACGTCGTTAGCACGTCAAAATATGACGTCTATATGTCGTGAAACGCGGGTGCAAAATCTTCATTTTTTGACGTGAATTTATGACGTCTTTAAGACGACGTACACGACTTGAAAATCACGTCAAATCAATACGTAAAAATCACGTCTTATATTGACCAATAAGACGTCTTTATGTCGTCTTAATAACGTAATTAATGGTACAAATTGACGACTTAAAGACGTCATAAAGACGCCTTTTCGGAAAAAAATACGTCAATATCACGTCAAAATATGACGTCGATATCACGGTAAACGCGGGTGCAAAATCTTCACTTTTTGACGTTAATTTACGACGTCTTAAAGACGACGTACACAAGGTGAAAATCACGTCAAATCCAGACGTAAAAATCACGTCTTATTTTGACCAATACGACGTCTTTATGTCGTCTTAATAACGTAATTAATGGTACAAATTGACGACTTAAAGACGTCATAAAGACGCCTTTTCGGAAAAAAATACGTCAATATCACGTCAAAATATGACGTCGATATCACGGTAAACGCGGGTGCAAAATCTTTACTTTTTGACGTTAATTTAAGACGTCGTTAAGACGACGTACCCGACGTAAAATGACGTAAATTTGACGTAATTTTTACCAGTGTCTGCTATCAGGGAAAGCAAGAATTTTAGACTTTTCATAAATGTTGCATAAAAGGACATGAAATATCCTTGATAATAATTTATAGAAAATATCAATGATTTGAATCAACATTTTATGCCTTTTCATAAATGTTGCATAAAAGGACATGAAATATCCTTGATAATAATTTATAGAAAATATCAATGATTTGAATCAACATTTTATGCCTTTGAAACAGGACTTTTAAAACAAATTTTCAAAGAAACTAATAGCTTTCCATACTTTATAAGTCCAACTTAGAATTAAGTTCAACTTAGGATCTTCGTGAAACAGCCCCCAGGTCGTTTACGTGTTGGGTAATACTTTTGCGCCTGAGAAAAGTGTACTAGAGTCATGGCGCATTATAAGTGCTCTATTATATTATTATTATTATTAAGTCCAATCATATCTGACACGGACAGAACGTACGTGTACGCCTTATCATAATTATATTCATATATACAAATTATATTATTCCAACCCTTAAACTGTTGTTCGTGCATGGTCCGCTTATTTACCACTGAAATCAATGTACTATGTCTTCCGTGCTTTTTCATGCTCTAATAGATTTAAAGGAAAGTCTTATTTTTACCGCGTTCGGGGAAACCCCAATCGAATGGTCTGAACCAACGATAATATATTATTACCAAATTACTGTTGATCGTGAAATAACGTGCAAACTTGGGATTTATGTCAACTGATTATATTCTAAAGAAAAACAAAAATCATGATGAAATCAATCTTGAAAGAGGAAGTTCAACTACATGTTTATGATAAAAAGGAACGCGGTGACCCGGTTAAGTAGGGACCAACGTTTATTCAATATGTAAATATGTATTTTAAAGGGATCTAGTAACTTTGTTGACATACACTTGCAAACAGTGATAAGTGGTTGATACAATGTATATTATTGTTATCTGATATGTCCATTGGGTGTTCTGTGAAAATTTGAAGTTAAATGGACGTTATATGGCTGAGTAATGAGCAAAAATGCAAGTGATATTCACTAACTCATTGCACTCACTTTGTACACGGTTTTCGCGGTCCAGTGGATAATTTAACATCTGAACACTTCAAATGTAAATATCTTTTTAACGGAAGGGAAATAACAACACCGAAACCTGTCCCATGCTTTTATTGTTAATACGAATACAACAAGGTATGAGGGAACCGCTAGAATTCCAATTGGATTTTGAGGATTTGGACAATGTTACTAAGTCCCTTTAAAGGGATCTAGTAACATTGTTGGCAAGTGCAAAATGTGATGAGTGATTAATAAAAATGCATTGGAGTGATCTGATGTGTCCACAAAGTAATGTGTGAACATTTCAAGCAATTGGACGTTTTGTGGCCAAGAAATTAGCAAAAAAAAAATGCAAAGTGATATTCACTAACTCATTGAACTTACATTGTACACGGCTTACGTTATCCCGTATACCGTTTAACATCTAAACACTTCAATCGCAAATATTTTTGTAAAGAATTGGAAATTTGAAAAACCAAAATCTTTCCCGTGCTTTCGTTGTTAACATGAATACAACAAGGTATGAGGTAACCGCTAGAATTCCAAATGGATTTTGAGGATTTGGACAATGTTATTAAATCCCTTTAATTACAATATGAATATGTAAATTAATGTATTTTGATAATACAGTACTTAGGGTGTTGTAATTGTAATTATTGAGTTTATCTTGTTGTTGAGTTCTGGTAAAGAGAGTACAGTTTTGGTCAAAGTGAATTTTAGTAACCAAAACCTGCACCGATTACATTACAAACTAATTTATAACTCCACCATGCTCGAAAGGAATACAAAATTACAAATGACAAAGTAAAGAGCCGTTAAAACCCAAGAGGGCGCTCTCTAAACACTGATCGCTTTCAACCATTTAAAATAAAATATTGTGCATGTGATGTTTTGTTGAAATAGTGATTAGATAGAGAGATAATCAACAACTATTTAAAACATTTTTTTTTGTAAAGTTTTGAAAAGAGGAAGCATGTTTTTATTATTTTTACGGCAGGTTCAAAATTATCTAATAATTGTGGGGCCCCACAATTATTACAAATGGTTATGTTTATGGATATTTCAGCCATTTCTGAACCGATTTTGATCAAATAAAGTTTATTCCGTCATTAAAATCGTGTGCTCTTTCGAATTTGACACTCAGTTTTTCATTATCTCACAAATGTTTTTGTGTAGCGCCCTCTATACCAAAACTAAACTATCCCATCAATTAGTTATTATTGTACATTTAAGTTAGAACCACAAGACAATAAATTTGACAATAAAGTTTGCATTTATTTTTGAAAGAGAGATTGATTTGTTATACTTATTTGTGAACATGTTTAGCTCGAATTTGTCGTATAATATATTTCCTATATTGTATTGCGAACAGTACCCATATTATTTTGCAATTGAACTGATAAAATGAAATGAAATGAACTAGGAAAAGAAAACATGAGTTATATTATAACCAGCATCAATGTTGTAGCTATACGGGCATAGGCGTAGTAATCGGAGGGGTTAGGGGCTGCAGCCCCCCCCCCCCCCTCCCGGGAGTTTCGAAAAAGGCCATATTCGGGCAAAACGTGTCAAATTTGGGCTCCCGTTTCAGGGTATTTGTAGCTCCAAATACCCTATATTTTGTGCTTGTAGTCAGCTCTTAAGACCTCCATTTCAGAGTTCCATGAATGCATGAAGCACAAACCCGTCACAAATGAATTCGAGTGCCCCCCAGCCTATACCTTCCGAGTTATGTTTTGGGCCTATGCCCGAACCCTCAATACTACTGTAACATCAAGGAGGTATTAGAAAATACCTTCTTGGTAACATTATGTGGAGTTCATAATATTTTGTTCGAATTAGTGTGACACCCTTTAGACTGTTATTTATATCAGGTACTCTATTTGAAAAAAAAAAAAAAAAAATCCTTCGAAAAAAATATTAACACACGGTAAGTAGTTGTAAGTCTTTTGTGGGTCTACAAATGAGTGACATATTTAGGGGGCCGGGAAACTTTGGTATATTCCCGAAATGCAGCTCTACGGATATAGGTGTGTGTGTGTGTGTGTGGGGGGGGGGGGGGGGGGGGGGCGTCTATATTGCCTCATTGTGATCCGATTACAATCTAACCCACGAACCACGAAACGCGCAGATATTATTTGCGCACAGATTGTTTGAAACAGTACACTCCAATGCAAGCCGTAGCAAGGGGAGGGGGGGTGTCCGTCCTCGTAATAATTAAAGTTATTTTAGAATCTCAATACTTCTGACACGTGCAGGTTTATCGGTTTGAAGGCCAAACTCGCCTCGACCCGCAACCGCATAACTCATCAGAGCGGCAAGTTAACCCGACCTCGCTGTTGCAAGTCCGGGTTACAGGACTAAAAGTACACTGTGTTTTGTTGTTTTATAAACAGGAAGAAAACATGGCAATTAATTACCGTGATCATGTTAAAAGCAGTTTCGGTTGTGTTTTGGGTAACTCTATCTGAAAGAACACTGCACATGACGTGCGAAGTTATCATAATTACGATTCATACTAATTGCATGATTATTCCAACCCTATAACAGTTCCTGGCCCGTTTACCACTAAAATAAATTTATGTCTTATGTGCTGTGTTCCTGCTTTGAAGGAAAGTCTTATTTTGTATATACCGCGTTCGGAAACAATCGAATGGTCGGAACCAACGATATGTATTAAGTTGATTGTCAAATGCTCGCGATATATGCACCTCCACTTGTTTATAGGGGGAAAAGGGAACCACAACGAGAGTAAAACAAACTTGAACGAGTAACTGAACTATACACGGGTAAGTAGAAACCAATTGCGAACGTAAATGCACTGGCATTTTGACAATACGATGTATTATATTAAAGGGACTTTAATTGTCCAAATCTTCACAATCCAGTTGGCATGTTAGCGGTTCCCCCATACCTTGTTTTATTCGTATTAACAATAAAAGCATGGGACAGATTTCGGTTTTTCAAATTTCCATTTCGTTCAAAAGATATTTACGATTTAAGTGTTCGGATATGAAATTATCTATATGGGACCTTTTCAGCCGTGTACAAAGTAAGTGCAATAAGAAAGTGAATATCACTTTGCATTTTCACTAATTTCTCGGCCAACTTGAAATTTTCACACAGATCACACCAATACACATTTTATTAACCACGCATTGCTTTTTGCACTTGTCTATTGTACACTACTCACATAAAGTAAGTCCCCCCTAGCATTTTTTCATATATGTCAACATTTATTTTACAGATTTTGATAATTCAAACGGTAATGGATATGAAATTTTCTTACGCAAAAATTGAATGGTATATCATGTGTCTGCCAATTGATGGCATTGTTGGTGTGAAATCATGCATTTTATGACACAAGGTGTGAAACAAAATCTTGCACTTTTGTGATTTGTGTCAGCTTCTACACGAATAACTAGAGAATCACGCATGTTTCTGAACTTTCAGCCACTCTATAATCCCCATCAACTTCAAATTGAAAGGCCTGATTGTTTCAGAAAAATGCATGCTTATGAAATATGGTTCCACTAAGAACAATGCAGCAGTAGTACTGAATTACATAACAGATTTGTGTGTCGGGTCATCTTCAATGAAGATGCTTACTCGTATACAAAATGTACCCAATATGCCATATAAAACTTAAAGTGCAACTTTAAAAAAAAACTTTGTATCAGAAAATACATTTTTTGATGATGAAAACGTAATTCTATGGCAACCATTTACCATTCACATTGTGCGTAAGAAAATTGCGCATCCAATACCGTTTGCGAGATCAAAATTGGTTAAACACTTTTTGAGATAATATTTATATGAAAAAATGCTAGGGGGACTTACTTTTTTGTGAGTAGTGTAAATTCTTGATTCAAGTATTTGAGGTTGTTATTTATTGAAAAAGAGAAAAGAAAATGGGATTCCAACGGGATCCCGTTGGAATTCCATTTCCTTTGCTCTTTTTCAATCACATTATACATTTACGGTCAGTTTCTTTACATGTTTGAATGAGTTGTTAATTATTGTTAGATTAGTGTTCATGATGCTTTAAACGTTTCGCATTTCCCACTGTTTATACTTGTTGATTTGTTACCATCCTGTTACTGTTAGCAACCACTGGAATTGGGACGGACGGCTTTTTAGTTTTAGCCCTAGTTATTCAGTTAACTTCTTCCAAGCCCTGGCATTCCAGTGGTTGCAATTTCTTCACTTTGTTACACTTTTCTTTTATACTTGATTTGCAGAATAAAATAATAATACCGGTAGTAATAATAATAATAATAATAATAATAATAATAATAATAATAATAATAATGAGAATAATAATGAAAACAATAATAAGGGCGTAGCTATGAAGGAAGGGGGGGGGGGGGGGGGAATATGCACCCAAAGTACCCCCACCCCAAATTACCTGATTACGCTTGCAGGAATTTTGCGTAAACCTGTGCCCCTCGAAAAAATGCAAGGTGCATGGTGCCGCCATTAGAAAAACCCTACACTGGTAGTATGCCAACGTTGGTCCAATTGTTGGACCAACGTTGGCCTTTTTTCGCAACGTTGTGCGTACGCCCACACGACGTTGGTCCAACGTTGGACAATAACGATGGACATCCCGATTACGTTGGTCCAACAAGTTTGTCTAACGTGTAATGAGTTGCGAGTTTCTATAACGTTGGATCAACGTTGGCATCCAACCTGATTCCAACAATGAAGTTGTGATCGGTTCATACCAAGTGTTCAACGTTGGACCAACGTTGGTCCAACAAGTTTGTCCAACGCTCAACGTTGGCTTGCTACCTGGGTAGCTCATCGATATACACCACGGGGTAGCTACGCCACTGAACTGTGTCAACGAGGCAAAATGACGCACATTTTTTCTACGGGAGGGTATTTATTAGACGTATTTAACCTCGAGTTAGAGATGACATTTTAAAATTTATAGGCCGCCCCTTATTTTTCTGCATTTTTTACGCCATTCCCAAATATGTCTGCGAACAAAACTAAACCTTAACTCTCTAACCCTTAATTTGCTGGCTATATGTTTAGTGGTTATACAGGTAGTTCGATTTAGTGGTAATAGTTTGATTTAGTGGTTATAGTTTGATATAGCGGTTATAGTTTGATTTAGTGGTTATAGTTTGATTTAGTGGTTATAGTTTGATTTAGTTGTTATGTAGTTAGACTCAGTGGTTAAAAGTTAGATTTAGTGGCTTTGTTTAGAGTTGGTGGCTATGGTTAGATATAATGGCTATATATAAAAGTATAATCTCGTTTGCAGCCATATTTTGGAATGACTTTAACAGGTTGCATATTGTTATCTAGTTTTGAATCAGGGCTGGACACCCCACCAGAAACTGCACAGTTATCACACCTAGAAGCCGTGATGGATAATTCACTGCTGTCCATCGTCCTATGCCTGCTCACTAGTCTCCCATTGTTCGTTTCGGCACAGAACGGTAAGTCTTAAAGACCCGGTCACATATCACCGGATAGCGAAAACGAATGCCCAACGAATAGAAAATTTGCGAAATGAAATTATCCGGTGGTGAAAGTCGTCTCCAGTGCTTCATGCACAAAACAATCCGCCGGATAGGACAACGTACATCGTCCGACAAGAAACGCATACGAACGGAGACGAACGGAATGAAAATTTAGCTCTCCGTTTGACATCCGTTTACGCAATCCGGTGATATGTGACCGGGCTATTAACCCTCCACAAACAGAGCCGACTCGACCCGATCCGACTGGTTTTCAAGCAGTCTAGAGTCGGTTTCGCTCAGTCGTAGCCGATTTAATGCCCTGCGCAGACAGAGCCGACTCGACCCGATCCGACTGGTTTTCACCCTGATTAACTCAGTATGCGTTGCCTCAGGACTCCGGTTTTGCCAGTCAAGAGCCAGATGGAGGTCATTCAAGGCCGAATCAACATGTTGGCTCGGCTCCGACTGAGCGAATCTGACTCTAGCCTGACTGAAAACCAGTCTGATCGGGTCGAGTCGGCTCTGTCTGCGCCGGGCCTTAAGCCCTCCGCACACAGAGCCGACTCGACCCGATCCGACTGGTTTTCAGCCTGATTAACTCAGTATGCGTTGCCTCAGGACTCCGGATTTTCCAGTCAAGTGCCAGTCGGAGGTCATTCGAGGCCGATTCAACATGTTGGATCGGCTCCGACTGAGCGAAACTGACTCTAGCCTGACTGAAAACCAGTCGGATCGGGTCGAGTCGGCTCTGTCTGCAGAGGGCCTTACATGTTGAATCGGCCTCGAATGATCACCGACTGGCTCTCGGACCGGCAAACAGGAGTTAGATTTTGCAAAACAGGCCAGGCATATGTGATTTAGACAACAAAATGTTGCGTCACGGACATTACATTTTTGGCGTCACGGACATTACACTTTTGTCCACTTTCTCTATACCCAGAAATAACCCGCAAAAACTGTTCCATTGTGCATGAAACTTTAAAGGGGTAGTTTAGTTTTTGTAGAGAGGGCGCTGCACATCACAATTTTTTTGTGAGGTAATGAAAAACTGAGTGTCGAATTTGAGAGAACATGCAATTTTGTTTTGTTTTGTTTTTATTTGTTTTATTTCTGCGTTTTCAAATACAAATTATACAAATATGAATAAGCAAAAATTACAAAAGTAAAGCATGTACAAAACTGCATCAATTCAATCAACAAGCAGCGATAGTTACAAATGATAAAATTGTGCATTATTACAATCATTGATTTGATACAATAAACAAGAAATAGAAATATACTTATATTTATGTTTAAAAAAAAATGAGGTAAGAAGATGGGGAAAACGCAGGAGACCACCATCATGAGCGAATAGCTTGATATCGATGGTGGCCTCGCGAACGAATTGTCAACATAACCTCTCTTTAATCACTATTAAATGTATGAGAAACTGGAGTCATGTAGGTGCGGTGCATGTGCAGGTGCGGGTGCAGTCTGCAACTAATAATTTTGGTTTGTGTTTTTTTTTTTTATTTTACATAAAGTACTGTGAGTAACTTTTTTCAATTTAAATATCAGCGTAGGATTTTATCATATTATACTTCAGTGTCAACTTAAAAGAATGCAGAGAGGAACATATTTTAACATTTGGGGGTAAATTGTTCCAAATATCGGGACCATGATGCCTGATCGATTTATAAAATAATAATAGTCTGGGGTTTAATAAATGAACATTTCCAGCAATACGAGTTGGGTAATGGTGGAGTGCATTATTTAAAATAAACAAATCATTGAAAGAGGAGGGAAGTTGTTTATTAATATATTTAAACATAAAGATTGCCACTTGGAAGGTATTTAAGTCATTAACTTTCAATATTTTAAACCTACAAAATACAGGATTCGTGTGAGCTAAGAAGTCAGATCCTGAACATAGTCGGATAGCTCTTTTTTGTAATAATAAGATAGGATGCAATTTGGTTACACCACAATTGGCCCAAACAATGTTACAGTAAGTAATGTATGGGAGTATCAAAGTATTATATAATAAAAATAGAGTAGATTGGGGTAAAATGTACTTTAATTTATTAATTATACCTAAACCTTTGGACATACATGTTGCTACATGATGTAAATGAGCGTTCCATGTTAAATGTTCATCGATTATCACCCCTAAAAAAGTTGATGTTGCTTTTTGTTCAATGGGTTTATTATCAATATTAATATTAATTGGGGGGTTAACCATGTGCGAGTTAGCGTGTTTAAAATACATAAAATGTGTCTTTTTAATATTAAGAGAGAGCTTATTACATTTGAACCATTCAGTGACTTTCATTAACTCTTCATTTAGTTTAGTAACTAATAAATTCAAATTCTTATTCGAATAAAATATGTTAGTATCATCTGCGAATAAAACAAATGACAAGTAAGGGGATGTGTTGGTGATATCATTAATATATAACAAAAATAATTTTAATGGCAGAATAAACTTTATTTGGTCAAAATCGACCCAGAAACGGCTGGAATATTAATATATAATTATTTGGGGCCCAAATAATTAGAGGATTTTTTCAAAAAATTAAAAAAATGCTTGCACTTTTTCAAAAATTTTCAAAAGCGTTTTTTAAATAGTTGTTGATGATCTCTCTATTTAAAAATTATTTCAATAAAACATCACATACATAATTTTGTATGAAAAATGGTTGAAACCAATGCCTTTTAAGAAAGCGCCCTCTTGTGTTTTAATGGCTCATTTTGAATGATAACGGGCTTTTTACTTATTCGTTTCTATGTTTTTATACCTTTTTCAGCATGGTGGAGTTATAACTATTAGTTTATAACGTTACTGTCCAGGTTTGGTTACTAAAGTTCAGCCTTACCAAAACTATACTACCCCTTTAAAGGGACTTAGTAACATTGTCCAAATCCTCAAAATAAAATTTTAATTCTAGCGGTTCCCTCATACCTTGTTGTATTCGTATTAACAATAAAATCATCTGACCGGTTTCGGTTTTTCAAATTTCCCTTTCGTTACACAGATATGTACGATCGAAGTATTCAGATATGAAAAACTCCCCCGGAGTTTTGAAACCGTGTACAAAGTGAGTGCAGTGAGTTAGTGAATATCACTTTGCATTTTCGCTCATTACTTGGCCATGCAATGTCCATTTGACTTGAAATTTTCACACAATACCCTGTGGACATATGAGATAATAACAATATACATTGCATCAACCCTTCATCACTTTTTGCACATGTCAACAAAGTTACTAGATCCCTTTAATATTTTATGGAACATTTGATATGTTATCAAACAGTTTTGAGAAACAAATTCATATTTCGAAATGTATAGTAAATTAGCATAAAATTATATAAATAATAGCTATAATTTTTACCAAATTTATTTTAAAATGTTGAATATTTAAAGAAAATGTGTTGTAAACTAAATGTTTGACTATTTAAAACAATATTGTATATTTTTGATGAGGTACAATGCTGTTTTAATGCAAAAAATATTAACAAATTGAAAAAATCATGCACTAAGAGTACAGTTTCTGCAATTTGATCTTACTTCAGATTTAACCATCTTTTCTCCTCCCAGTAAGTTCTAGTCATATCTTTATTGATTATTGAGACATACATGTTCAAATTGAGCAAGGAATTGAGTTTTACAAATATATAGTTCAGAGTACAGACTTAAAGTTCCGCTATCTGATAACCGATAAAATTGATCAAAGTTGAACCAGGAAGCATTAGTAGTCTTTCTCTTTCTTGGGATTATCTATTTCTTGGTTAAAATAAGACTATACATGAGAAAAAAATGCATGAACATTTTTAACTCTGCTTTTTCATACTCTTTACTGTGTATGTAATGTCCATGACGTAATGTCCGTGACGCCATTTCTGGACAAACCATCACATATTTTTGTTAATGTTCTTGATATACTATATGATATCACATTCTAGCTTTGTAAATGAATTTTGAACAAAATTGAATTAAAACTCATGCTCGTACAAAAACGTTTATCTAAAACGTCAGGAACATTACACATCAATGTTGTAAGAATCAAGATTTTATCAAATAACAGTTTTAAAAATGTAGAGATTTGTACACAATGTCCTTTTCTATACTTCTAATGTCTAGTTTAGGCTTGGTTTTAATACTATAATAGTATTAAAACCAAGCCTAAACTAGACATTAGAAGTATAATTTTTGTTCTGAAGTGATCCATGTTTTTAATACAAACAATGCATGCAAATTTCATCATTTTGAGGGGTCACTGCATACAAATTGTGTCCAACTTCAATGGCCCCCCAAAAATATTCTGCATTGAATGTCAAACTTTCTTCATTTAGTCATCAAAATATGGTCCTTACTCATAACTATCCAGTAGTTAACAAGGCTGTCACATACATTTTATTTTTACACCCTTGGGTAACATTTTTCGTGGAATTGTCCAAAACTCAAATCACATAACGACTTTTTAATAAAAGTCATTATATGATTTGAGACGAGTAAAGTGCATTTTTTTACACTAAATCTTTATTTTTGGTTGGGTTTTCCATTTGTTTTAAGTTTTATCCAAAATGGCCCTGGACCCACTCACCCACTTCCAAATCTTATTTGGATGGTTGGATTTTTTAAAACCTTGCAAGGCCCCTAAGAGAAAAAGCAACTCCATGTTTTAAATGCATAATAATAAGAATTTCATCTACCACAACAACAACTACTACTTCTACTACTACTACTACTACTACTACTACTACTACTACTACTACTACTACTACTACTACTACTACTACTACTACTACTACTACTACTACTACTACTACTACTACTACTGCTACTGCTACTACTACTACTACTACTACTACTACTACTACTACTACTACTACTACTACTACTACTACTATTACTATTACTACTACTACTACTACTACTACTACTACTACTACTACTACTACTACTACTACTACTACTACTACTACCACAGGCGCCGGAAGTGTGGGGGGGGGGGGGGGGGGGGGCAGGGGGGGCGGCTGCCCCCCCAATCCAAAAAGTGTGGGGGGGGGGGGGGGGCAAAACGCGTTTTTGCCCCCCAAAAAAGCCCCCCCCCCAAACAAAAAACAAAAACAAAAACAAAAACAAAAACAAGAAAAAGAAAAAAGAAGAAGAGTGGGAAAGAAAAAAAAATTTATGAGAAAATACATTTATTTTAAGTTTTCGCTGCGCGCTTCGCACGCAAACAAATGATCTCAGTTTGTTGTGAAACTTGCGTATGGGTACGTCTGGGGTGGGTTTTTCTGTATCGGCCACGTAGTTCCTGTGTAGGCTGTTACTGATCTGGCTGTTTGTGTGACGTGCACCAAATTGCACCATTTCAAATATATAAATGCCAAATCTTCCCCGTGGGAGGGGGATACCCCCTCCCAAATCCTCCCCCTCTGGCTCGGCCCCAGCCCTCGGTCGCTTCGCTCCCTTGGGAATCATTTTTGGCTGTAAGCTATGTTGTTGTGGCATATTGTTTATGTTTGTATGCACCAGCCCAGCTAGCCACCTGACGTCGGGCCGATGTCGGAATTTGGTTGCCGGATGTCGGCATATCGCCGTTGGCTCTAGGTTAAAATGTCCGCCAGCCCAACATCGTCACGACGTCATTTTTGTGATATATTGGCATAACGTCATTTTCCGACAATGGCCCAACATCATGTCATGAGATGATGTTGGGCCATTGTCGGAAAGTGACGTTATGCCAATATATCACAAAAATGACGTCGTGACGATGTTGGGCTGGCGGACATTTTAACCTCGAGCCAACGGCGATATGCCGACATCCGGCAACCAAATTCCGACATCGGCCCGACGTCAGGTGGCTAGCTGGGAGATTGCACCATTTCAAGTATATAACTGCAAAATCTTCCCCGTGGGAGGGGATACCCCCTCCCAAACCATCCCCCTCTGGCTCTGCCCCAGCCCTCGGTCGCTTCGCTCCCTCGGGGCTCATTTTTGGCTGTAAGCTATGTTGTTGGATCATACATAATGTGGCATATGGTTTATGTTTTTATGCACCAGATTGCACAATTTCAAGTCTCAAAATGCAAAAGCTCCCACCGTGGGAGGGGGAATACCCTCCTCCCCCCCCCCCCCCCCCCGCTCAGTCACTTCGCTCCCTCAGGCTTGGTCGCTTTATCCTCGCAGTGTCTCATTATCACCTCTGGCTCAAAGTTGGCAACCCTGCAGAGTGTGGTTGGGCATGAGCCCCTAAACACATAAATCGTGAGCCCCCTTAGGTACTACTTAGGTACTACTACTACTACTACTACTACTACTACTACTACTACTACTACTACTACTACTACTACTACTACTACTACTACTACTGCTACTACTACTACTACTACTACTACTACTACTACTACTACTACTACTACTACTACTACTACTACTACTACTACTACTACTACTAAGTACTACTACTACTACTACTACTACTATTACTACTACTACTACTACTACTACTACTACTACTACTACTACTACTACTACTACTACTACTACTACTACTACTACTACTCCTACAACTACTGCTACTACTAATAATAATAACAATAATAATACGACTACTTCTCATATTCATAACCCGATATAACTCATTGAATTTTTAATCATTTTGATCGCGAGAAAAATAATATATATCTTTTTGTTCACTCTCTTGCCTTACACAGATGATGACGACGACTCTCAGATAATTTTTATTATCATGGGAATCATTGGTTCCATATTTCTAGGGGTAGTACTATTTGTATGCCGGATCGCTTGCTGCGGACAGAGGAGGTGTCTGATGACGGCGGGATCAACTCGGATAATACGGGAAACACGTCAGCCTCGGCTCATCGTGGTGCAGACATCCAGACAACCTATACCCGGGCAATTGCCAGGCGGACCCGGATTGTCGGTTCAAGTACCCCCTCCCCATGCTCCCCCGGCGTACAATTATGCAGCAGCGGCAGCCGGCGGATCAGGGACCGGTGCACCGCCCCACGCTTATTCGTGCTACGGGAGCACCATTACCAACACTCTTTCCTCCGGTCCGGCGGCTCCGGGAATCGGTTCAACCGAGCCGGGATCCGGCCTTGCACCACCACCCTACGATGAAGCTTATGCAAAACCTTCGACCCCTTTACTGGAATAAATAACATATTCCTTCCATAAAAAAAGTGTGATTGTATTCTATTCAATGTTCATAGAGCGTGACCCTATAACAAAACACAGACATCCAGAAATTGACGGTTAATTTAATTTCTCAATAATAATGATATTGTTTTCAAAGTATTTTACACATAACTGTACGCGTTAGGTTCTTTTATATGATACAATAGAGATAATCAATACAATTATACGTGTCATTGTCATACATAAATGATTAAAAACACTGCAAGGTACAACAAAACCATGGGCGTCGATACTTACGTAATACCTATTCATCAGGGTGGATGAATGAATAGATCATCCCCCCTGATGAATGAGTATCAATGACAATGACGCCCATGAACAAAACAGATGGTTCGATCAGTAATGAAAGTGAAAAGGTGCTCAAATGGAATTTGTGTAGACATTTTGTGTATTTGAGAAGAAAACTGTTTTTTCCCCCTTTCTATGCATAAAGTACTGGCTTTTGGTTCACAAATTGTCCTATGATTTTGTCCTATAAAAAATCCATGACTCGGAATGGTTCGCAACACCCACCGACTCAAGAGCTATTTCTGCCTGCTTGCTGAAAATGTTTTTAAACCTAAACTAACGTTCCCTTTATCTCACTTTGCATGATTTTTCATAATGAATATTCATTAAGACCGATTTATGAGATCGTTAACAAAATGCTAATTACACACTCATTATACTTGATCCTTGTGATCGCTTGCTGGCGCTCTATATATAGTCAAGTTAAATTATCTTTCAAAGGTTTACGAAGTATTTTCAAAGAAATATTTTCCCCAACATGCATTTCTATAATTATAGATAACTTGTGTGGAGTTTATAATATTTGTTTTCTTCGAATTAATGTGACACATGTTTGACTGTTCTTAAAGGGGCTATGTAATGCGAATACATGTTGACTTATATTTATCTGTATTAGTGTAAACATCAAATATTTGTAAACTGTTTAACCGAAATATGTTGTTTTTATTTTAAAATATTTTTGCAATTATTTTGTTCATCTTGCTATGGCAAGCCTAAACACTATCTCTTAAACAAACTATCTCGAGTGAAATTCTGTATATGACCTCATCTGTCAATCACAACTCAGTTACTTGTAAGATGAACAATGCACCTTCGCCCAGGCTGAGCGCCTGCTCACAATAGTATCACATCTCTGAATACACTTCCAACCCACACAATTTCAATAGCAGTTGCTACATGTATGTCAGAAAACCTCAACCATTAGATGGAAAATGAGAAGGACAAACAGCATGCCATGCATGCTTCCATACAGCAGCTTGTCAGTGCCTTTCTTGTCATAATGATGGTTGGGCTTTTCTCACATAGAAACTGCTATTGAAACTGAAAGTGTGTTAGTTGGTAGTGTATTCAATCATGTGATACTATTGTGTGCAGGCGCTCAGCTTTGGTGAAGCTGCATTGTTCATCTTATAAGTAACCGAGTTGTGATTGACAGATGACGTCGGTCACTTGCAGAATTTCACTCTGGAGACATTTTTTGTGGGCGTTCCCAATTTGAATTTACAAGTTGATTTCTTGTTTCATTGACTTTTCCATTGAAAACAATATTATTCATGTTATTGTAATTGGAATCCACTTGAAAAACTCTCCATGATAGGCTAAATGTTTTTAATGTGATTTCCATGACATTAGAACGTTTAAAGTCGGGTTCTCTCTTTGAACAAAATTATAATGATGCTTCGAAAAAACATGTTTAGTTTAAACACTAAAACCGTTGTAAATCTTTTGTGGCCTGCTAATGAGTAGCCGGGGGACTATATTCCCCACTGTAAATACAGTTCTTAACGGATAATTGGGGGGGGGGGGGGGGGTCTAGTGCCTAATTGTGTTCCGTTATTATGGTCATCAAAAGGCAGGAGACGGGGAGGGGGACATATCAACCCCCCCCCCCCCACATTTGAAAGTGGAGGGAATTACCCCCCTCACTTGTTCATTATTGTGTTTATACATTATGTTTGATTACATAGCTTGCACCAAATAACGTAACATTTATGTCATAGGTATGCACCAACATCGCCAACAGGCAAAAGCTCCCTTCGGCTACAGTAGGAGGGGTCGGATACTCCCAGGGCCACACCCTCCCCCGCTCGGTCGCTTCGCTTTCTCGCACTATGTCCCCCACTATTGAAAAGCTGTTGACGTCCTTGTCGCAGTTATCAATATTATGATCTAACCCACAAAATATGCAGATATAATTTGCGCACGCTTTGTATGCCGATTTTACCATTTGTTTGGGAACTAGATCAAAGTGCAGATTTGCAGTGTTCCGCATTATAAACAAGAAGAAAGAGCCTCACAGAGGCAACCACTTTCATCATGAACAAAGTCAATTTTGGGGATGTTTCACAAAGCTTCTAAGTTGAACTTAACTCTAAGTTGGACCAAACTATTATGGAAAGCCATGTGTTGTCTTAGAATACAATATATGCAAAAGCACAACAAAGCAAGATTTGTAGACGTTTCAAAAATGATGCAACAAGATTATGAAATCTCCTTGATAATATAAAATATTAATGATTTGAATCATCATTTTATGCCTTTGAAAAAGGACTTTTAAAACAATGTTTTAAAGAAACTAATGGCTTTCCATACTTTATAAGTCCAACTTAGGATCTTTGTGAAACAGCCCCCAGGTTGTGTACATGTTGGGTAAGTCCAATCATATCTGACACTGACAGAACGCGTGCGCCTTATCATAGCTTCATATATATAAAACAAATATTATTATTCCAACCCTAAAACTGGTGTTCGTGCATGGCCCGTTTACCACTGAAATCAATGTACTAAGTAATTATAAACTCAAGTTTGATCGATTATATCTATTTTCTTATGAAATCATAATGGTTATATTTGGTATCACTTGAAAGAGTGTGTATACCTATTCAAAATGATACCAAATTCGTAAGCATCACGAGCACAAGGTATGCGCAGTATATTTTAGAATGGTGGAATGTCAGAAGTGAAATGTCACAAAATGCGCCAAAAAACTTCAGTTGGAAGGTCTGACACCCATATCACGGTCTTTCTCAAGTTCAAATCCTTTCGACGATGAATATCTTGACAATGAAGAGATACTGTTAAAAATGGTGTCAGACAAAAGCCTGTTTAATTATCTTTCCAATGACACCTCACTTGGAATGATTATGAAAGCCGGGTAGGTACAATTAAGGTGAATATTGGGGAAGATCGACAGCAAAATGTAAACAAAATGCATTTGATTGTGTGAAATTGAAGGCGTTGCATCCAAAAACGACTTTTTGTGGGGATATTTTAGTACTTTACTTTACATAATCATTATGAAATTCAACATCATGTTGAAACGTGTTAATTTGCAAATGAGATATCATATTAAAGATAAATTAACAAGCTTTCCGATAGTGCAACACGGAATGATGATAGAGTTATGATTAATACAACAATATCTTACCGGAATCTTGAAACAAGAAGCCACGGTCTTAAATTCATAGCATTAATATACCCCCATAGGTATCCGGTTTTACTGCACAAACCCCAATAGCGTAATTATTACAGATGAGACATGATTTCAAGGGAAAATGAACACGCTTTCACATGATGTTAAATTTTTTGATGATTATGCAATGTAAAACCCCAAAACATCTCCTCCAATAGTCGTTTTTCCATGCAACGCCTTCAATTTCACGAAATGAAATGCATTTTGCAACATTTCACTTTCGGCCCTCCCCATATTCAGCTGTACCATACTTAACCTGTTAATAAAATTGTTACGGACATAATTGTATTGAAAAGATAGACACGTGGGCTTTACAACTATACCAAATTTGATAAGTTTAAATCATTTGAACACGCTACAATCTTCGATACAACTTGAACATTAAAAAATACGACAAAAGAGTCAAATTTCCCAATTGAATACTTTCGGCCCATTTTGCGACATTTGACTTCTGACCGTCCTCCATTCTGAAACGCACTGCGTATTCCCTGATTTGAAATAAATGACAAATAATGTACCATTTAAAAGGGAAATCATCATGCATTGCAATGACACTAACAGAAAAAAAATACAATTTTACAATAAGAGTGATATAATCGATCAAAGTTGAGTTTCCGAACTTTTTTTGAGGGGTTTAGTATTGTAATTGTAATTATTGTGTTTTTCTTGTTGTATAATAATCAATTAGTTATTAGTGTACATTAAAGTTAGAAACGCAAGATAATGAATTTGATAATAAAGTTCGTATCTATTTTTGAAAGAGAGATTGATTGTTTATTTGTTCATATGTTTAGCGCGAATTCGTCGTATATTGTTTCCTATTGTATTACGAACACAACAATTTCGCAATTGGACTGATAAAATGAAATGCACCAGGAACAAAAGAATAATTATATTATAACCAGGATCAATGTCGTAGCTACGAGGGGGGGGGGGGGGGGGGAGGGGTGGGGGAGGGGGGGGGGGGGGTACTAAGGGCACATCCCTGCCGGAAAAGAACACACTCGTCCACAGTGTGAACCAGTGTTGTATCCGAGTCCACCCAATCCCAGTCCGAGTCGGAGTCCGAGTCCAGACCATCCGAGTCCGAGTCCGAGTCCGATTCCAACTCTTTTTTTCTTCATTTTACATTTATTCCTTTTCTTTACCAAAGGCAATTGATATATCACTCAATCAAGTGTGTATTTGTGTTCGTGTGAGTGTGCTTGCGTGCGTGTATGTGTGCGTGCGTGCGTATGTGCGTGTGTGTGTGTGTGTGTGTGTGTGTGTGTGTGTGTGTCCACGTTCGAAGGCGAAAACCAGTATGTGTGTGTGTGTGTGTGTGTATGTATGTGTGTGTGGATTAGAGAGTTAGAAAAACAATTAGTGAACACACCTTTGAAAATTACTAGCGATGAGATTCAATTAAAGAAAATGGAATTAGAACATTTGTATGATGTTTCTCGTCAAGGATTAAAGGTGCGTTCTCGGGCGATATGGTATGAGGATGATGAAAAGAATATGCAATACTTTAAGCAGCTTTTGGAGTCAAATAAAAGGAAAACTGTGATTAAAGAAATTTGCAATGGAGAGTGGGAGATAGTTAAAGATAAAGGGGATATATTAAAGATAATTAGAAATTATTATACAAACTTTATTTGGGTTAAAGGAAAATGAAAATGGGAATTTGATAGATTTTTTAAATGATGTTCCAAAATTATGTAAAGAAAATCAAGAATTTTGTGAAGGTAAATTAAATAAAGAGGAGTGTTTTGAAGTAATAAAAGAGATGAAATTTAATAAGTCCCCAGGTAATAACGGATTAAGTGTAGAATTTTATTATACCTTTTGGCCTGTTTCGGGGGAATGGTTGTAGCAGCTTTGAATGAAGCATTCGATAAAGGGAAATTGTCTAATTCTCAAAGGCAAGGGGTTATTACACTGATTGAAAAGGATGGGAATGATGCAATGTATATGAAGAATTATAGACCAATAACACTCTTAAATTGTAGATTATAAGATTTTATCAAAAGTTTAGAGAATAAAGGAAGTTATAGAAGAAATTGTTCATCATAATCAGGTTGGGTACGTTAAAATAGAAACATTGGGGAGGCAGTGCGGCTAATAGATGATATGTTTTTTTATTCTAGGAATAAATCGATTGGATTTTTGATTGCTGTGGATTTTGAGAAGGCCTTTGATAGCGTTTCGCATAGGTTTTTATATAAAGTGTTAAAATAATTTGGTTTTAGGGAGGAATTTTGTAGATGGGTGAAAGTGTTATATAATGATGGTTGTAGTTGCGTCATGAATGGAGGTCAGTCAACTGGATATTTTCAAATAGAGCGAGGGGTCAGACAGGGAGATCCTCTTTCTCCATACTTGTTTGTTTTAGTAATTGAAACTTTGGCTAGAGTCATTAGGAGGGATGGGGAAATACATGGGATTAAATTACGGGACAGGGAATTTAAGCAAATTATGTATGCTGATGATATAACTATTTTTGTGAAAGACGCTAATTCGATAGGAAAGTTGGATTTTGAAAAATTTTGAAAAAGTTAGTGGTTTAAAAGTGAATGAAGAAAAAACAAATTATACTTGGTTAGGTAATGAGGGGGAGAATCCTGGTCCACTTTTGTTTGGACATTTTGTGGAGGAAATTAAGGCTGAGTCATGTCGGTAATTGTCGGAACCGGGTCCCGATAAACTTTTACCGGTCGGGAACCGGTATCCCGATATTTTTGCCGCCGGAAATTTTGGCGATCGTACGTCCAAAAAAGGAACATAAAACGCACTGGGGGGGAGGGCCGGGAGGAAGCCCAAACCTAGACCATCTTCTGGAGAAAATTGTGGCATCTCTTTGGCACTCAAAGTGTAATTTTATGAGCCAAAGAACAGTGAGCAACTCGATTAATTCCCACATGCGTGTAGAAAAATGCGCCCAGGCGATGATCGCTGCCGACGCCGGCATGCAGTAATGCCAATAGCGGTCGAGCGGGCGGCAGGGCGGTAGTGTCGCCACTCGCCAGCGGCAAGCTCGGAGAGTCGGGCGATCGCGAAAGTTGGTTTGGTGGTATGAAATTGATATTTTTTTATTTTTAATGTAACCAAACATTCTAACATGTTTTTCTTTTTCTGTCCTTTTTTAGGAATATGCCAGACGATCTCAGGCAGCAAGAGTACCACAGATTTAGATACCAGGCTCATTCAAAGCATCTGAAAACCTACAGTTTCAACCGACATTTGGGCTTTTAGAAAAATCATCTTTTATAAAGTTTATATTGTTTTTATCTGCCAGTGTACAACTAGATCTTTTTAAAAGTCATAATCTTTTAATCAATTTGTTGGCCCCATTCTTATTTGCATTTTAATAATTTTGTTGTTTGATTTGTTGGTCCAGTTCATGTGTTTGTTGATCATGACGACGACGATGAAGATAATAACTATAATTTGTTAGTTTCATGTGCGATACCGATGATTTTAATTGTAGCCTAAATAACTTATGCGATTATATAATTATATTATATACATTTAAAATTGTAGTTAAGTAGTTTAATATTCAAAATGACGATGGCTTGTGAACTTGTGATAATTGTGAATATTATTATTTTATCATTTTTATGATTATGAATTTATGATGATCTAGATGTTAACATGATAATGTGGTGATGCTGTTGAAAAACGTGATGTTGATAATGGCAAAATATTGTTATAATTATAATAAACATGATTAAGTAATGAATTGGTAATGACTAATGAGTGAGTATACGATGATTATTTTGATGATGATGATGATGATGATGATGATAGTTTTGGCATAAAAACGCTGATGATGGTGATTGATGAGACGAAATCACGAAATGACATCAAGCATGGTGACTTTTATGGTATGATAAGGCAGCTTGATATTAGGAGATCACATAATCACGACATGGGGAACGTCGCATACTCGCATGTATAACTCTACTTTTCATGAAGGCTGGCCCCACTTATACACCCGAGGTAAGTCAGGTAAGTATAAATGTGTGACTTTTCTGGGACTGAACAATCAAAATAAATTAGATCATCACCAGCAATACTAAGCTTAAGCAATACATCCCCGAGATTAATACCTACATTATTTCGATCGCCATCTATAAAGCCAAGGAAATCATTAATAGACTAGTTGATGCCGGATTAGTAAATGCATGTGGCATGCTAGCAAAGGGCGCGAAATCTCTCACAACACACGTGGCTAGCCGGCTCAGACCGGTTGACGTTGTATTGCAATTGATAAGCGTGCTGCATTTGCATTGTACATGTATATGCTAGCGCACGTAATGTACGAAGGTACCGTACACGTACCGTAACCATGCAGTTCCCGCCATATTTTGCCAACACACTCGCACTACAATTTCACCAGTTAGGTTTCTCACGTTAACTTGTAATATTTTACTATAGCCGAAGCATTGTTGGTAAGTACATGTTTGATATTACATCGTCTGTTGAATAGACTACTTTAACACTTCAAAGAAAAAGCACAGATAGTATTTTACGTTTTGTCGAATTGTGAACTTGATACGCTAAACGTTCATGACTCTCCTCTGGGTTGTTCTGCACACAATTATCACTCGTGAACAGGGGCTCGCGATTCAACGCGATTCTTCGCATGAAAATGAAAATCCTGCAAAATTTAACTTTGTGCTTTCTTTCTGGAGATGTGAAAGTAGTGTATTAGAACATAATGTAATATCAATCATGGACTTGACAACGAGGTTACGGTGATTGTGATATTTTGCTCTAATTCTAAAATGTCACGAGAAACCATATACTAGAGCACTAGAGGGGCGGGGAGAAGACGGTTTTGCACCGTTTAAGTTTATATACATTACTGCATTGTCATGTGATGTGGCACGTGACGTGTATCGTATTAATTGGGGGGGGGGGGGGGGGGGGGGGTGTGGCATGCAAAATCGCACTTACATTAAATGTTTATTGGGTGCACACTGCACACCTTATTCCTTACCTTTACATATATTGGGGAGAAAACCTTTCGCTTGCAAAGTTTGTTCAAAGTCCTTTTCAACGAACAGTCATCTGACAGAACACACAAGGATACATTCCGGAGAAAGACCTTTCACTTGCTGTATCTCATTCTCTCATGCCTTACCCATCATATCTCTTTCTCAAAAACTTTAAGATGTCCGTTTTCATTTTTGTTCTCCCGCACTTACGCTTTATGCTTATACTCCCTTCCTTGAATTATTTCCCAAGTTGCAATCTCACACCTTCCTTCAAAGTTCTGCATGATTTATCCAATGAGAAGAAAATAAATACATGACTTGTGTGCACGATAAAAATGAACAAAACATAGTTATTTACATCTTAATCTGTTTTGTTCATTGAAGAAGGCCAATTGATGCATTGAATCTCAAATTACTGATCAAACCTTTTAATTTTTGCGTATTCATACGTCATAATTAGACACGCACAAAGCTATTCATTATTAAGGCTTACTATTAATGGGGCTATTAATACGTCATTGGTAAACGCGCGTATGAACGTGCGCACATGTAACTCGCTGGATTGTATAACAATAATGACTGCTATGAAAGACTAGCCCGAGACGGAAACAAAATACATGTTTTATTGAATTGAAAAACTGGCCTGTATGTGTAATAATGTTTAATAATCGATGGCGTATATATACGAGAGCGAGAGAATGAATAAGCATCTGATGATGCTAGAGAGTAGAGACGTTGAAGTATTATAATATGTAACGAACAATATAACAAGGCAGAGCCTTTGCACTACTTGCGTTTTTACGAGAGTCGTTGATCGCGGAATCATGTCAGGTGTCCGACTGAAGTTATTCTCCGCCTCTCGCCGTATTTCCAATCCCTCTCCCCTCTCGCCGGATTTCATATCATATTATGTATGACCGCAATACTCGGCAGCTTTCCCCGACGTCCGCATAAACAGTCGGAAACGGTAGGAAAATGAAACACGCTGCATTGCATGCTGCAGCCTGCATGCAGATCAGAAGCCCCGATTCACACACACCCACATTTATTGAATAATAATCATCAATATCACACGATCTACGCACACTACATAGTTTTTGGCCACAATCGTCCGTTTACTTTTATTTCACCAAGTCATGCTCATCACGCATCAGAATCATCACTCCTCAGAATCAAAATCTTTATTCAAAAATTCCGATCATCATTTATATCATCCATTCATAGTCCTCCAATTATTCATCTTCGTACAAATTATCAGTGTGACCATATTCAAGCATTAGATAGCCGGGTTACTCATAATTAATTTGATTATGTATAATTATTATAGTATAAGAATATTTGTAATCGTATTCAATTTATTAAACTTCATTTTTTTCTCCAGTAACTGATGCCGTTTTGCCGCCCTTTTCCCTTTCTGTATTTATTTTATTTTCGATCCTAAATATAGAAAAAGGCTTTCAATCCAGTCTTAGTAATAAATGGATTATGGTTCATAACGTCATACTGCCAAATGATTTAATTAATTTATATGTCGATCATATTGCCTACATAGTACATGACTGTATTCTTAATATTTCGTTGCCCTCATTTTCCGTCAAGACCATCTCTGGACATCCGCTCAGTTTCTTTTATACTCCGTTTTCAGGTCTTTCTTGATCCCCTTGATCTGATGTGTTCTGTTACTTCTGTAAATGAAAACAAAATAAATCATGTTAGATTAGTATAACAACATGACTTACGTGAGTATGATTCCCCCAAATCATACTTGGTAAGTCTATCACTGTCAATGCCCGCCGCGCCGCGCCGCCCCGCGCCGCCCCGCACGCAAATGTTGATCACTTGGAATATCCGGATAGACACGGGTACGTTGCGTGGAGCGGCAACGGGCGTTGTTAGCGTCACTTCGACTATACTCACGTGTGCATGTGCGTGGCAAAAGCCTCGTTAATTACGGTGCCGAAAACGTTTAAAAAATTAAAAGTTACATCAGTTTAACAAATAAGTTATATTGCCTTTCCCATAAATAAACAGTAACCAAACATTAAGTGATAATCTTAATTTCTTTTTAAACATTTTATTTATTTATTTTTTGGTCGGGGCACCGTTTCCCGATATACCGAACCGGGTCCCGATTGAAACGGTCGGTAACCGGTGTGATCGACCGAACCGACTCAGCCTTAGAGGAAATACAAATTTTGGGAGTTCATTTTTCAAGAAATATAAAAGTAAATGATACTTTGAATTACAAAGAAATATTGAGTAGAATAAAACGTTTAGTTGGCTGGTGGAAACAGCGAGATCTCATTATTTGGGGGAGAATTCAGTTGTTAAAAATACATGTTCTTTCAAAATTGAATTATATCTCCTCCTTAATAGTAGTCCCACGTGTTATTTTTAAGGAGGTTGAAAGTTTATCTTTTGAATTTGTGTGGGGAGGGAAAGATAGGATAAAAAGGAAAATATTGTACCAAGATTATAAATTTGGGGGACTGAGGATGAATAATTTTGAGATATCTGTAAAAAGTCAACGTGTAATGTGTTTAAAGCGTTTACTTAATGGGGAAGAGTTATCTAACTGGAAGGCATCATTTCATTTTTGTTGTTTAAAAATGGGGGGGGGGGGGGGGCGGTTTGTTTTTTTATGTAATTATGATACTAGTAAAATGGATTTGAAGAATATACCGCCATTTTATGTTGAAATGTTAAAAGTTTGGCAAGAAATGAAGAAATGTAGATTTTATGAAGAAAAATGTAATCCTTTTATATACAATAATATGGATATATGTATAAGAAATAAAATGATTTATGATGAAGAACTGTTTAAAAAGGGAATATGTATGGTAAGTGATATTATTGAAAATGGGCATATGAAACCTAATGGTCATTTTTGGAATATGGGAATTAAAGGAAAAGGTTTGTTAAAAATATATGACATATGTTTAGTAATGTCAGATAAATATAAGGAGGGGAAACTTTATTGATATAGATATTTCTAACTATGATATTGCTTTAAAATTGGTAGAGAATGTCGAATCTTTGTTTTATTTGAAATCAAGGAAAGTTTATGAGTATTTTGTTAAGCAACTGCAGAATGATTATGTTTTACGGGTAAGGGACGGGCATACTCATTTTAATTGTATTGCTACGGAATTGATTGATATATTTTTGAGAGTTAAAAGCTCCATCCTTTGTAGTAAATTGCGGGAATTCCAATTTAAATTAATACATGGGGCGGTGTATACAATTGAGAATTTATTTAAGTTTGGTTTTATATTAGATAATTTATGCTCTTTTTGTAAGCAGCAGGTTGAAACATATGAACACTTATTTTTAAATTGTCAAATAGTTAATAAGTATTGGGAATAAGTAGTAGGGCCTTTACATTTACTTGAAATTGATTTGAGGTCATGGGTTGAGATATTTCTCGGGCTGTCAGGGAAATCCTCAAGGATAAATGTGTGCAATTCTATAATTTTGTTATTGAAACGTATTATTTACTCTGCAAGGTCACAAGGAATAATTCCATCTTTAGAATGTACAGTAAAATCGATTGTTGATTATAGAGAAAAGGAAAAGAAAATAGCTATTAAGAGAGGTAAATTAGGCGTCCATTTGCAGAAGTGGGACGAGCTAAATAATGTTTTGCCTTGAGTGTGGAAGTGTTATTTTATTTATTTTCCAGGGAAGGACATGGAACGTTAATTTTCTTCCTCTTCTCAACTTCCCTCTATAAGTTTTGTTTGATTTTAGATCGATGGACTGTTCTTTTAAGAAAAATAAATAAATGGCGAACAGGTGCCGATACTGTTTGGTGCAGGCGCGGTGATGCGTTTCGGGAGGCGGGGTGCGTTGGGAGGGCGGGCATTGTTCACAAACAATGGGCCGTATGCATAAAAGTAGCAATTGCTTATAAGCAATTGCTTCAAGCACAAGCAAGAGCTTGTCAAGCAAAAGATCAAGTTCAAGCAATTGCTTAATTTCGTATGCATAAGCTTTTGCTTGTGCTGAAACCTTTTGCTTACACTGCCTAAGCAATTGCTTACGTGTTGAACAAAGCATCGTTACGGTTGTGCGAACATCGCACTGCATGACAACAAAGGGGATTCGTAGTGTATGCAAACGTCGTGTAGTCCCTTGCATAGCAGCTTTCCCTGGTCGTGCCCGACCTGGCAACAGTATTTTTCTCACGCAAATATTTTCAAATCATGAACAAAATTGCCTACATGGATATAAATGTCTAAAATAACAGCCATTTGATTAAATATGTAATCACAACATAACCTCTGGAACCAGGAGTTCTAAATCATCCTGAAACGGTATGAAAACTTGATTCTAAAACGCGAATGTCCTTAGTAAGCAAGAGCTCAAGCTGGTCTGGAGGTGCTTGAAAAAACGCAAGCAATTGCTTATCAAGACAAGTAAAAGGTTCGTTTTATACATACGGTTTTAAGCAATTGCTTGTTTGGTTAGCAATTGCTTACGAGCAGTAAGCAATTGCTTGTGCTTGTAAGCAAAAGCTTTTGCTTGCAAGCAATTGCTTGTTTGTGTGCATACCGATTCAAGCAAAAGGCTAGCACAAGCAATTGCTTGTTTTTATGCATACGGCCCAATGCCCGTCCCCCCAATGCATGTGTTTTCTGAGCCTATTGCCGAGCCTGGTGTGTTGCGTTGCGGGGGTCAGAGTGTGTGTGTGTGTGTGTGTGTGTGTGTGTGTGTGTGTGTGTGTTGGTGTGTGCATGTATGTGTGTTTTTTTTTTGGGGGGGGGGGGGGAGGTAGGGTGGTAGGGGCAGGGGCGTATCAAGTTAATTGTAAATTTGTTTCCTTTTCCTCGACCTTTCACAATTAAATGTTGCTTGTAAGTATTGTTTTTTTTTGTATTGAATGCACTGTTTATTATGTTTGGTCAAGATTTATGATATTTATATTTTATTTGTGTAAGATTTATGACATTTTTTTTTTTTTTGTGTGCATTGATACTATGTGATACTATGTAATTATCTTTCTAGTGTCGAAGTCTTGTTAATTTGTATTAACAAGAGGAAGAGGAAAAGGAAGAAAATAAAGTGTTTGCATTGCAGAATTTGAGCTTGTAACATTTAAAAAGTATTGATTTAAATATGTATTTTGTAAACATTTTTTATTTTTTATTATTGAATGTGAGCAGATTTCCGGCCAGGGGGGGGGGGGGGGGGGGGGGAGGGTGAGTGTGCAGGGGGTTGGGGGAGGGGGGTGGGGGGAGAAGTATCATGTCTTACTTCTTTTTTATCTTTTGTTGATGATGTACACTTTTACCATTTGAAATGTTATTCAATTGTAAATGTTATGTTAATTTGGAGAAATAAAAATCACTTCCAAAAAAAAAGTGTGTGCGTGTGTGTGCGTCCGTGCGTGGTTATAAAGTTGTATGTGTATTTGTTGTTTGTTTGTGTATGTTTATATGCGTATATGTGTTTGTCAAACAAAATAACGATTACATGTGGATGCCAGGGCGTGCATATAATTATGTGCACTTGAATCAATCTATAAAACAAACAATGAGATACACTAGAAAATTGTACATTTCTTTGTTTTATATCTTTTAAGGGTCAAGTGAGTTTACAGAGATCTCAACAAGTCCAAGTGGTTTCATATTGTGAAATGATGCTATGGAAAGTGCCCGGCTACAACTGCGTGAAGTACGTAACTAAGACTGATTCTGAGAACATTTTACTCACATGAGTGTCTTGTCTAGTCAAATTGGGTAACATAGTTCGTGATCGGGGATGGTAGCTCGGCGGTTAGAGCGTCCGTCTCATGCACGACAGGTCCTGGATTCGATCCCTGGTTGGCGCTCGGTATTATAGAACAGAGAAGGGAAAATCAAACGCGCTGAACTTCAAGAGAGATATCCCCTTCTCTAGCTTTCACTACTCATATATATACGCAGGCGATAGGAAAAGGTCGGATTGATTGAGGTGGGGGCACGTGCATTATTGGGGGCATACCTTATGTATTTCTTTATTTTTTAACAGATTTTCCTTTTATGGTTGTAATGTTTTTGTCAAGATTATTGGGATAACTGATTGGAATGTCACGTATATTTTGGGGCACTCCGAGTCCGTAGGGTGAAAGTGCAAGAAAGCATGTGAAACACGGTGGTAGCATTACCCAGTGGCGTAGCGACGGGGGGAGCACAGGTGGCACGTGCCCCCAATTTAAAAACAAAAATGAAAACATAAGGGGACATTTTTTGAAGAAAAAACGAATAAATACATAAGGCGTGCCCCCAATAATTTTGAGTGCCCCCCAATCAGTCTGACGACGCTACGCCACTGACATTTCCTGAAATGGTAGCAATGCTATATGCTTGATTGTTTTTTGTATTTATTTTATCTCATATACTTTTTTAATATTATCTGTTGATGTCCAAGGTGACAATGTGAAACCTCGGGAAAAGCACGAGAAGGCTACCCTGGACCAACATAGTGTATTATTGGTATTATGACATATGCGGGTATTGTATTTAGTTGTTACATTAATTTCCAAGGTAAGCAACATGAGTCTAGTGCATGATGAGGTAAAGAGCGTCGGCACATTATTTTCTTCAGGGGTGAACTATGGGTGATTTATGGACTATTCTTTTTAAAGCTTTCTTGTCGTTTTATTGGAGGTACTTGCCTCACCCACATTTGTAGTGATTGCAGTATGTAGTGACAGGTGTGAACAAAATAATAGTAATAAAAACAATAACAATAATGATACTACTACTACTACTACTACTACTACTACTACTACTACTACTACTACTACTACTACTGCTACTACTGCTACTACTGCTACTACTTCTACTACAACTACTACTAATAATACTACTACTACTAATACTATACTACTGCTACTACTTCCACTAATAATAATAATGTAAAACGCTATAATACTAACGGGGGGGGGGGGGGGGGGGGGACTTGACCCCCCCCCTTAACATATTCCCCTGCTGTGGGAGCAGGGGAATTGTACTTAAATTGTGTTGTAAGGGAGGGATTTCAATTTTCAACAGATCTGTTCCAGCCTTCAAGGAATCCGCAACAGTTTCAAAACGACAGAACCATCGTCTACATTTAGCTCCAAGCTCTTCTTCTCTGCACAAATTCCGAGCACGATCGACCTCATATTCCAACATTTCCAACAAGTTGAGGTACGTCTAGTATATAGTTATTAGAAATTTGGGCTAGTAAGACCAAAATATGTATTTTATTTCGACGGTTGATCCACTGACAATGCGTCTGGATCTACATCTACGAAGTATATGGTCCACTCAGGTGGACCATTTACACGCAATATATGGTAATACACGGGAGATTACCATACTGCCTATTCATACACTGTACCGTTCATCAGTTGAACGTTGTGTGTTAGGATGCATCGGTAATGAAAACAGACGGGAAATAATCGTTTTTTTTCTACATTTTGCAATCTTCAAAACAACAAAGTTGGTAATTATTATCAAAGTATATGACTTAGGGATCACATAAACAAAAGTTTTTTTCATTTGCTGGTAAATTTAGGGAGAAATCGGCCGACAAAAATTGTTTATGTTTTGGATAGTGCAGCAGGCGGAAGAGGTTGATCTCCACACAATGCTACTGTAATGTACCTATGTGTGTCTGGATCCAAGTATTTACAGTCTCCACTTTTCGCTTATTCTTTTGTAATTTCGTTTTCCAGTTTTTTTTTTACCACTGTCTTGTTCCAGATCAATGCCTATATGAACCCCTAAGTATTGTACACTTCCTTTTGACAATTGGAGTCCGTAATCTTGAAAATCCCATCTTCGTTTTGTTGAGTATTGTTTTATATTCATTTTTTAAGGGGACCCGCTACCTTTCCAAATAATTCTAGTTCCTCTAAAATATAAATTTTAAAGATAAATGATCCCGAAATAATGATGATGTGTCGTCTGTATATTGCAGTACTTTTGATTATATCTCATGTTTACCTTAACGTAAGCCTATGCGTATAATAACGGTATTGATATATATTAATCATGCATATTTGTATTGTTTAATTGTTCTTTATTCGTTTTCTCTCATAGGGTGGGTTGCCCTTTCAGCTTGGCATAATCATTAGGAAACAATTGTGCAAATAGATTTAAGAAATAATACTCCTTTTTAGTTAAAGGGATAGTTGAATTTTGGTAAGGAGAGTACAGTTTTGGTGAAACCTGAATTTTAGTAACCAAAACCTGCATCATTACATTACAAACTAATAGTTATAACTAGAAAGGAACACAAAATTACAAATGACGTAGTAAAGATCATTTTTTTTTTTTTTTTTCAAAGATATTTATTGTATTCATTGCTCAAAACAAAATAACATTAACAAACAATACGAGAAATCAGTACATAATATAATCAGTATTCGTATTTTCATATCTTAACATAATCATGTAAAATATAATTTTAAATTTACATCTAAATGATACAAACAAATTTGTATTGTTGTACATCAAATAAAGCAGAGCATGAACATAAAAAAGGGGGGAAAAGAGGGGAAAACTCTTTTCCCCTCAAAGAACATCATTTTTTTTTTTTTTTTTTCAAAGATATTTATTTTCTCCAAACAATAACAAAATAACAATCAATAACAAGATTAGTATATAAAATAATTTGCATGTTTACATAATTGTATATAATATGATCTTACATTCACATCTAAATAGTACAAATTAACTTTTACTATTTACATCAAATAAAGCATGAAACATGCATGCATGAAGAAAGCATAAACATAAAAAAAAGGGGAAAATAGGAGAGAACAAAATATTCCCCCCCCCCAAAAAAAAAACAAACAAACAAAAAACAAAAACACCTATACAAGCACTTACATACACACGTACACACGCGTGCACAGACACCCACACACACATCCACAGAAAACATGCCTACATCTTGTGAGAATCTCGACCAATTATTAGCCATGTTTATTTCATTACTTCTATTCGCCTTCCCTATTTTGTTCTGCACGAAGCTATTTTAAATTGTCCCACTTTCTAAAATGATATGTTAGAGTACCTCGATCTCCAGCTAATTTCTTCTCCTCCTTTCTATTTTCTAATAATCTTTTCTTAATCTCCAAAGGAGTTGGTGGTTTATTTTTATTTTTACTGTCTATAAATATCATATATTTTATCAAAATTATTATATGATTTAATAACTGTTCCTTCCCTATGTTTAACTCAATTATCCCTACATGGATACCTTTCCAATTTATATTTTTAATCTCTACTAAATTAAATAGATTCCCACACTCTTCCCAAATTGGTTTTACTTTCTCACAAAGACAAAATAAATGCTCGTAAGTTTCTTCATATTTACCACAAAAAGAACATAAATTACTATTAACCATTTTAAATGTATATAAATGTAATTTAGTATATATAATATTATAAAGCATTTTAAATTGAAATTCTCGAAGCTTACTATTCAAAGTGCTTTTTCTAAGTCTTACGAATATTGATTGTATATCTTTCCCATTAATATTATAAATCTGCTCTAAATTTCGTTCTGCATATGATTTTTCTACTCTCTTATTTAATAAAAATGCATATATAATTTTTGAAGTAATTTGATCTAACAAATATACCCTTTCAAAAATTAAAAAGTCCATATCTAATTCCCTATCTATATTTGAGTGAGTATTTTTATTTAAAAATTGTTTCCATGAAGGGGGAATGCCAAGAAAAATACGCTGTATTTTTGTGATTTCTAAAGTATTTAAACCCTTTCTTTGAAATTCCTCATTTGCTTTTATATTGCCTTCCTCATCAATAATATGATGCAACTTATAAACATTTTTTTTAAATAGTTGTTCATCAAAAGGAACATGACCATCAATATAAACAAATCTATTATTATAAATAATCTCATTCCTTTTAGATGCATCTTTTTTTAACAAAAACGTTTTCGTGGCCATCCAAACGTCCAACATATCTCTATAAAATGCCGGTAATACTAATTCAGATATACCTATGATTGCATTATTATAAAATATCAAACTTCCTCCAGCATCTTTAGTTAAATAATTAAAATACTGTTTCCATCCCATTTTTGCATCCCCCGTTAAGAGTCGCTTTACCCACATAATCCTTTGCACTAAAATAAATAAATGAAAGTCTGTTAGTCTAAGTCCACCTTTACAATAATCCAAGAACATAACATTTCGTTTAATTTTATCTTTTCCATTCCACAAAAAGTCAAAAACCAATTTATCCAAATCTTGAAATACCCAATTCGGTACTGGTGTCAGCGCCGATACATAAATCAATTTTGACAAAATAAACGTTTTTATCAATTGGATTTTCCCCATTAAAGTTAAATCTCTTTGTTTCCACCAAGACAACAACTTTTTTATTCTACTCAAAATTTCCTTATAATTAGTCCTTTCCTGAACTTCGACATCCAAAGAAAAGTATATACCCAAAATCTTAACTATTTGTACTATTTTACCAAATGGAAGAGCAATATTTTTATTTTGAGAAGGGCCTAACAATAATATGAAAGTTTTTTCTTTATTAATTTTTAATCCAGAATTTGTAGCAAAACTATCGAACAGTTTTTCTACCCTTTTAAGTGAGTTTGAGTCCCGAATAAAGAGAGTCATATCGTCTGCATAAAGAATTTGTTTTACTTGTACATTATTAAAAGTAAATCCTTGAATTTCCGGGTCTTTATATATTGAACGCGCTAAAATTTCAATACAAAGTATAAACAAATATGGGGACAGGGGGTCCCCCTGTCTAACACCTCTCTTAATATCAAAGTATCCAGTAGATGCGCCCCCATTAAAAACACAACTTTGAGCATTATTATATATAGTCTCCACCCATCTACAAAATGACGGTCCAAAACCAAATGTAATCAAAACCTTCTGCAAAAAAGTATGTGAAACTGAATCAAAAGCCTTTTCAAAATCAATTATCATCATATATCCAGGTATTTTATTAACTGATGTATGTTATCATTCAAAAAGAGCCGTTAAAACATAAGAGGGCGCTCTCTAAACACTCATCGGTTTCAACCATTTTGAATAAAATATTGTGCATGTGATGTTTTTTTGAAATAGTGATTAGATAGAGAAATAACCAACAACTATTTAAATACCTATTTTGAAACTTTTTGAAAAGAGGAAGCATTTTTTAAAATTTGTAACGGCTGGTTCAAAATTCTCTAATAAACCTGGGGCCCCAGCTTTATTACAAATTGTTATATTTATAGATATTTCAGCCGTCTCTGAACCGATTTTGATCAAACAAAGATGATTTTATTATTTAAATATTATGCTCTTTCAAATTTTACACTCAGTTTTTCATTACCTCACAAAAAAATAAGTTGTCTAGCGCCCTCTCTACCAAAATCAACTATCCCTTTAAAGGGATAGTTGAGTGTTAGTTTAAAGGGCGCTACACAAAATAATATTTTTGTGAGATAATGAAAAACTTAGTGTCAAATTTGAAAGAGCATAATATTTTAATTACAGAATAAACTTTATTTGATCAAAATCGGTTCAGAAATGGCTGAAATATCCATAAACATAACCATTCGTAATAAATGTGGGGCCCCACAATTATTAGAGAATTTTGAACCAGCCATTGAATTTTTTTTTAAATGCTTCCTCTTTTCAAAAATTTACAAAAGAGGTTTTTAAATAGTTGTTGATTATATCTCTATCGAATCACTATTTCAACAAAACATCACATGCACAATATTTTATTTAAAATGGATGAAACCAATGAGTTTTGAGGGAGTGCCCTGTTGAGATTTAACGGCTCTTTTTGAATGATAACAGGCTTTTTACTTAGTATGTGACCGCTACACAAAGATACCGCAGATATCGTACGATATCCCAACTCCCCAAAATCGTAGGAAATCCGCCGTAGGTAAACAAAATCGTGTGGCACCCGGTGCATTTGTGATCTAGGCATTACGCGGCGATTTCAATTTGGAAAAAATGGAATGATTGAATGAATATTCGAATCACGTATACACTGACATGGAAAATCTATTGATACATTTTAAAGACAAATTATGAATTGCCTTTCTCAAGAACATTAGCTAATGTATCGAATACAGGGTTTCTGGTTCGGTCTGAATGACATCGAAAATGAAGGGACCTTCGTCTACACTGATGGTTCCAATGTCGACTTCACTAGATGGGGCCCCAACCAACTCGACGGTGGTGCGGTTGAGAACTGCGTGCATGCCTCTTTTTCGGAAAACAACCCCATCGTATGGAACGAAAGAATGTGCGTGCACCGAGCTGCCTACATCTGTAAGATGAGCACGATATGCCAGGGTTGCTCACAATAAAATGTTCGATCGATATTTGATTAGCATATCATAGTCCATGCATATATCTAATAATCAAAACCAAACTTTAAAAATTTGATTTTTGAAATTGAAGAAAAACCTCCTACAATGGGCCGCATGCATAAAAACAAGCAATTGCTTATAAGCAAATGCTTTAAGCACAAGCAAGAGCTTGTCAAGCAAAAGATCAAGTTCAAGCAATTGCTTAAATTCGTATGCACAAGCCTTTGCTTGTGCTGAAACCTTTTGCTTGCACTGCCTAAGTGTGCCGTCAGACTAGAGCCACGCTCTAGCCACGATCTAGACAATAGCTGATCACAATCACTGGAATGTATCTGCAAAATGTCTTTTGTCCAATGAGGATCTGAATAGGAAGATTATCTCACATGTGTCAATAGATATCCTTCCATGAATGCACAGACAATAGCTCGCTGAACAAAAGACTAGGTCGGCAAAAGACCCACGACCGACCCACGACCGCTTTTTAAGCTTTGGACATGTCGAAAGCGGTCGTGAGTCTTTGGCGTTCTGCTCTTTTGTTTAGGGAGCCATTGTATGTCCATGCATGAGAGGATATCCTTTCACCTATGTGCGATAATCCTCCCATTCATTCGTCATTTAATCATCGTCCGGACAATGCTTCGCCTCCCACTGCCAAATTTATGAATGGGGATTATGGGGATTAGTAGCGGCGCGAGAGCGTAGCTATATGTGACGGGGGTATGAGCAATTGCTTACGTGTTGGACAAAGGATCGTTACGGTTGTGCGAACATCGCACTGCAAGGCAACAACGCTTCGTGCCCGACCTGGCAGCAGTATTTTTTATTACGCAAATACGGGGGAAACAGCGCGGAGCATCAGGGGGGTTTCTGTGCAGATCGATGGACAAAAATTACCGTAAAAAGTCTAAAATAACAGGAATTTGATCACAACACAACCTCTGGAATATGGAGCTTGAAATCATCCTGAAACGGTACGAAAATTTGATCCTTAAACGCGACTGCCCTGAGTAAGCAAGAGCTCAAGCTGGTCTGGATGTGCTTGAAAAAACGCAAGCAAGTGCTTATCAAGACAAGTAAAAGGTTCGTTTTCTGCATACGGTTTTAAGCAATTGCTTGTTTGGTAAGCAATTGCTTACGAGCAGTAAGCAATTGCTTGTGCTTGTAAGCAAATGCTTTTGCTTGCAAGCAATTGCTTGTTTTCATGCATACCGATTCAAGCAAAGGCATGGCGTTACAGTTTTCAGGAGAGGGATACAAACACTCACAAACAAACACACACACACACACACACACACACACACACACACACACAATCAGGGACATGATATAATATAAAACAGTAACAGTTCCATCTGCTACGAAATACGAATAAATATACTATGAACACAATATATTGATGTCTGACTAGGCGCCTGTTTTTCTTTTCGTCATTTTCATTATAACGAGTCAGTTCAACAATAGACGTAATATGATATACGTATATAAATGGCGCGTTGTGCAGTTGCCCTGTATCGTTGTATTTTCTAGTAAATTAGGTGCATATTATGTGCCTTTTCTATCAGTTTCCCAATGAGAGGTGTTACAAAGATTTTTTTCTTTCTTCTTCTGATCATGAATTCAATCATTATGAACAGTGTTTGATCGGACTCCTATACACACCATTTACCATCACAGAATTAAGGGGATCCATTGAAGCCAAATAACAGTATTAGGAAACGCCCCATTCACACTAAATTAAAAAAATATCCTTTCATCACCGTGTGAAAGAATATATCATAACTTATGGTTCGGATTTATACCACACAAGCCCTTTTTAATGCATCGATTTGCACCTTTTCACTTGGTTAAAGGTGTTATATTTCTGTGAAACTATCACACATCATTGAAAAGAATCTTACAATAATATTGACATAATTATGCTTAATGTATTCTCAAATACCACTTTTGGGAAACATGAATTTAATTGATATAATACCGACATACAGAGACTGTTTGTTTTCAATAGAAGAGGCGTTCCAGTTCAGTGGTCAGACCACAGCTCTGCTTAGGGAAGGCGTCAAATTCATCACTGCCGTCCCGCTGCAGGATCCCGCTTGGGCCCGAGCCTGGCCGATCGGCGGGCCGCAGTATACCGCAGAACGCTTGAAACCAATTTGTTTCCCCCGGTCCCCTGCAGGAGGACGGGAATGTACATGCATGGTCTTACCGCGGGGGAACGATATCGTTCCGCCGCGGGAGGCCGCGCCCAGGGCCCCGCCACTGTACGTACGTACGTCGGTGGTTTCACGTGCGTATGATAGTAATTGGACGTACACACTTTGTCTAGCTCATGCATGGCCTACCGCGGCCTAGCTACTATGCCGCGCCCTGGGCCTGGCCTGTCGATGCTGTTATTGTTAGCGTGATCCCCCTGGCCCTCAGGTAACTTTGTCAGCCTTTTTTGAAATAAGGTATGATTGTATTTAACGCTACCCAGATTTGTTTGTATATTGACTCGTTTGTGTAAAAGACTAACGTCTACTCTAGCCAAGATATGTCGGCTCGGAGCAAACCAAGGGCAAGGGAAGTATTGTCGGATTGCGGATGAATGTCACGTTCAAGATTTCGTCATGAATGTGATGATGAGATCGAGATAGATTGATCTGATAATGTCTGGCCCCGCACTCCGGGCCGCACTCCAGCAGAGATTAGCGTATAGCATATGCAGGGCATTCTGATTTCTGAGTATGATTTGGTGGCTCTCAGGCGCGCCGGAAGCAGTTTTGGATTGGGGGGGCAAAACCCCAAGGGGGCTCACGATTTATGTGTTTAGGGGCTCATGCCCAGAGGTGAGAGTGAGACCATGCGAGGATGAAGCGACCAAGCCCGAGGGAGCAAAGTGACTGAGCGGAGTCCCCCCCCCCCCCTCCCACAGTAGGGAGCTTTTGTATTTTTTGACTTGAAATTGTGCAATCTGGTGCATAAAAACATGATCCAACAACATAGCTTACAACCAAAAATGAGTCCCGAGGGAGCGAAGCGACCGAGGGCTGGGGCAGAGCCAGAGGGGAGGGTTTGGGAGGGGGTATCCTCCTCCCAAGGGGAAGATTTTGCATTTATATACTTGAAATGGTGCATTCTGGTGCTTACAAACATAAACCATATGCCACATTTGTATGATCCAACAACATAGCTTACAGCCAAAAATGAGTCCCGAGGGAGCGAAGCGACCGAGGGCTGGGTCAGAGCCAGAGGGGGAGGGTTTGGGAGGGGGTATCCTCCTCCTAAGGGGAAGATTTTGCATTTATATACTTGAAATGGTGCAATTTGTTGCATAAAAACATAAACATATGCCACATTATGTATGATCCAACAACATAGCTTACAGCCAAAAATGAGTCCCGAGGGAGCGAAGCGACCGAGGGCTGGGTCAGAGCCAGAGGGGGAGGGTTTGGGAGGGGGTATCCCCCTCCCACGGGGAAGATTTTGCATTTATATACTTGAAATGGTGCAATTTGGTGCATCAAAAAACATAAACCATATGCCACATTATGTATGATCCAACAACATAGCTTACAGCCAAAATGAGTCCCGAGGGAGAGAATCGACCGAGGGCTGGCATGGCTGGGGCAGAGCCAGAGGGGGAGGGTTTGGGAGGGGGTACCCCCTCCCACGGGGAAGATTTTGCATTTATATACTTGAAATGGTGCAATTTGGTGCATCAAAACATAAACCATATGCCACATTATGTATGATCCAACAACATAGCTTACAGCCCAAAATGAGTCCCGAGGGAGCGAAGCGACTGAGGGCTGGGTCAGAGTTAGAGGGGGAGGGTTTGGGAGGGGGTATCCCCCTCCCACGGGGAAGATTTTGCATTTATATACTTGAAATGGTGCAATTTGGTGCATCAAAAAACATAAACCATATGCCACATTATGTATGATCCAACAACATAGCTTACAGCCAAAATGAGTCCCGAGGGAGAGAATCGACCGAGGGCTGGCATGGCTGGGGCAGAGCCAGAGGGGGAGGGTTTGGGAGGGGGTACCCCCTCCCACGGGGAAGATTTTGCATTTATATACTTGAAATGGTGCAATTTGGTGCATCAAAACATAAACCATATGCCACATTATGTATGATCCAACAACATAGCTTACAGCCCAAAATGAGTCCCGAGGGAGCGAAGCGACTGAGGGCTGGGTCAGAGTTAGAGGGGGAGGGTTTGGGAGGGGGTATCCCCCTCCCACGGGGAAGATTTTGCATTTATATACTTGAAATGGTGCAATTTGGTGCATAAAAACATAAACCATATGCCACATTATGTATGATCCAACAACATAGCTTACAGCCAAAATGAGTCCCGAGGGAGAGAATCGACCGAGGGCTGGCATGGCTGGGGCAGAGCTAGAGGGGGAGGGTTTGGGAGGGGGTAACCCCCTCCCACGGGGAAGATTTTGCATTTATATACTTGAAATGGTGCAATTTGGTGCATCAAAAAACATAAACCATGCATATGCCACATTATGTGTGATCCAACAACATAGCTTACAGCCCAAAATGAGTCCCGAGGGAGCGAAGCGAATGAGGGCTGGGTCAGAGTTAGAGGGGGAGGGTTTGGGAGGGGGTATCCCCCTCCCACGGGGAAGATTTTGCATTTATATACTTGAAATGGTGCAATTTGGTGCATACAAACATAAACCATATGCCACATTATGTATGATCCAACAACATAGCTTACAGCCAAAAATGAGTCCCGAGGGAGCGAAGCGACCGTGGGCTGGCATGGCTGGGGCAGAGCCAGAGGGGGAGGGTTTGGGAGGGGGTATCCCCCTCCCACGGGGAAGATTTTGCATTCATATTATACAAACAGCCAGAGCAATAAGGAACGACGTGGTACAGAAAAATCCACCCCGACGTACCATACGCAAGTTACACAACAAACTGAGATAATTTGTTTGCGCGCGAAGCGCGCAGCAAAAACGTTAAATGGATGTATAACTTAGTTTTTAAATGTTAGAATTAACAAGTATTGGCTGACACATTTAATTTTTTCTTTTCCTTTTTCTTTCTTTCTTTCTTTCTTTTCTTTTTTTCTTTCTTTTTTTTGAGGGGGGGGGCTTTTTTTTTGGGGGGGGGGGGGGCAAAAACGCGTTTTGCCCCCCCACTTTTTGGATTGGGGGGGTGGCCGCCCCCCCTGCCCCCCCACTTCCGGCGCCTATGGTGGCTCTATACTAGACCTACCTAGCTACTCGAATCTTCCATCACACCATTATACGTAACATGTACGTACATTACACAGGCTAGCGGATATCGTGCAGTCGTGCATGCTTGCATGTATACGGTACGAGTACCGTACACGTACCAACGTAGGTACGTGTACGGTACTCGTACATAATATGTATACATGCGCAATGCATGCGGCAATAATGATCTGGTAATTCGCGCGCAAGAATCGGGATCCCGCGGCCCGCCGCTTAGAGGTCCGCTGCGTCGGGACGAATTCCTCTCCACAGCTGGTGACAGCTGATCGGGAAGCCGCGGCGTACCGCTAGGAACGATCAAACCCACAGATTCGAATACGAATACGCGCTATAATCGTCCCAAGCGGGATCCCGCGGTAGGACGATAGTGATCAATTTGACGTCTCCCCTTAATAAATCGGGCATGACGATAATAAAAGGCGGCCCAGAAATTATCATCACATTGATTGAGAGCGATGATATAGGGCGGCCTATGTAATATGGTTTGAGCGCGTCCGCAAACAACTATCATTCTTCTTCGTGTATACTGACGAACAAGTACGGAAATCTAACGGTGAGTAACACCATGTAGTATTGCTTGCATTTGTGTGTGATATTCTTTATACATATGACGAATTATAACATATATGCATTTAAATGTAGGCTTTACTGCTACAGATATACATGTACTTATTATGGAAAATATATTATTATACATCCCGCAGTATAAATGTTTTCGTAGTCTAAATTGAAATTGATTATTGAGTTGAAATAAACAACGTCACCTGTTACACATAGCGACATTAATTATTGAGATTGCAGGTATTTGGAGCAGGATAATACAATAAATTACTTGTATTCGTTGAATCTACAAATAAGTAATTTTTTGCTTTCAGAGGGCCAAATATAATAATCATGATAATACACTTCTATCTGTATAATTCATAGTCTATTAGAGCAATTTTTTTTGGTATAGTTGGATCATGGGGTAGTAGGGTCCATGGTTAGATGAATCTCATTTGACACACACGGGAGTAAATTGTACACATTCGACTAGTATGCTCCCCGGGGAGTTGAGAAAGTACGCAATATTATTGTGTGGGTTTGAAATGTACCTGATGACCATGGGTAATAAACAAATATACCATGCACTGAGAGCCTCTAGTTGAAATTATGGATTCCGAGGTGACAGGAAAAGCACTATGTGCTGAGGGTCGTAGACCCGAAGAACATAGTGCTTTTTCTGTCACCGAGGAATCCATAATTTCACTAGTGGCTCGAAATAGTGCATGATATATATTTTGTTTTATATCCTTCGCATAATCATAATCATCGCAAAAATAAATGATTTCAATTAAATTAAATAAAAATATAAAGAAAAACAAAACATTGATCAAGGAACCATCACTGCACTGACTATGTTCTGTTTTTGACACTGACCCCCTTTGCGCAATAGTCCTATAGCGCAGAGCGCGTATTGCGCTATCTTTCCATTCATGGTTACGCGCCTTAACAACTAACGCGCACTCAAATGCAAAACGCGCGCATCAAAGTGAATAATTAACCTGCTTTTCAGTACGCACGTGTAATTGTATCGAGAAAATAGTTATTCGTACATTACACATACAGCTAGTGCAGTGCACACCGCGGCCGATTGTTAAATGACGAATTATGTCACGACCACAGAAGGACAACGATGCACAATGTGCACCATTGTCGTAATTTTTAAATTCGAATACCGCTACGTTATACATGAAATGCATCTCTAGAATATTCTTTGGAACTCATTGATATTCACGGGTGAAAATATGCTGTATTTCTTTTTAATAACTTTTTAAGAAATCTCGTCGAGCATCTTTCGCAAGCTAAAACAAGATCTCTTCTCGCATGGAAGTTTTATAACACGCATCTCTATGGGCTCAATATGATCACCCGGCGTCTATGACGTCATTCATGGAATAGCATTTACTATTCCATGAATGACGTCACGCATAGCACGTTCTCCATGGGCATTACTATGTTTGGTCACATGACGCTATGTAGACCAATCACTGAACAGGATTTTATTCATGTAGGATATAATAATTATTATTCAAGCGCAGTAGAGTATATATGTATAGTAACTGCGCTATATAAATGTTCATCATAAAAGCAGGATTGGTGAATGTGTAAAAGCCTATTATATATAACAGTAATCTATTGGAGACGATATGATGACGGTTTTACCTAAATATCAAACAACAATTTTCATTTCGCCATTTACTTGGCCATAATGATGATAATATCACAGTCATTTATAAATACTGAAGCTCTCAGTCACCACATGCAGTGAACACAATTCATCAGACCATCGTCAGTTGTGCTTCATTGTAGGGATCTAGTAACTTTGTTGGCAAACTGTGCAAAAAGTGATGAGTAATTAATGTGTATTAATTGGAGTGATCTGATATATCCACACGTAAATTTGATGTTTTTAGGCTGAGATATGAGCAAAAATGCAAAGTGATATTCACTAACTCATAATTATTGTACTTACTTTGTACACGGCATGAAATTATCCCGTTGACAATTTCATACCTGAACACTTCAATCGTAAATATCTTTTGAACGAAATGGAAATTTGAAAAACCGAAACCTGTCCCGCGTGCTTTTATTGTTAATACTGTATGAATATGATAAGGTATGAGAGAACCACTAGAGTTCCAAGTAAGTTTTGAGGATTTGGACAATGTTACAAAATACAAAGTCCCTTTAATAATATGGACAAACAATTATTATGGCAAAAACATATCTGCAATAAAACCGAACTTGAACTGGATATTGAACAAATTGAATCGAGCGTGTCTCCTCTATAATGAGGAAAACCATTGTAATCGTCTTTAGAATTAGAAAATTTGTACCTAGAAAAATTTAGCAAATTATAATATTCTAGGAATGTACGTATTTTTGTTGCAAAAGAAAGTAGTGCAATCTGGCATAGGGAACAAACAAGGCCTTGATTTCGTAATTTACATTCCTAGATATTTTTATTTGACTTTTGTCCAAATTTGTAATTGGATATGTGATTTATGACATGATACATTATAATCTGCGCCATGATGTTACTGATGATTGTTTTAAAATTGAGCATTGTCATGATACTATAATTATGTTGAAACACAGTCAAAATTATAAGCTAGCAAAAATAAAAACTGAAGTTGGTTAACAATCCATATCATAAGTATGCCTTGACTATAGCACGCTTCGCTATATTGCAGGTCCATTGTACGGAAAATGATACCATATCAATTGTAATTATCATGTGATTTAGAGAACATTTAGTTATTAAGCGCTATATATGAGTAACAACAAATTATTATTATTATTATTATACAGGTAGCATAATTTGGAGAGGGACTCCTAATGATTTGAAAGATATAAAATCTTGTAATAGTTTCCGGAAATCATTTAAAAGATATCTCATAGAGAATGATCCTGCATAAAACCCTGCATAAAATCGGAATACAATTTTTTTTTTTTTACCGACATTCAAGGCACTTAGGGAATACACTGGTAGTCACGAATGTGACGAGACATACGGGTTATTATCATTGTATACTTTATTAACATAGTAACATGATCGCCACTGTAAGTGAGTATTGTATATCAGGTTTAAAGGGATGCCTGTAAAGTGTCGAAATCCACGAAAATTACTTCCTCGTTTCTCTTCTACCGTGTTGTTTAGCTTATGGTAAGAGAAGAATAAAATAGGGTTAGATATTTTCAAATGCCCCTTTAGTATGACGATATCTATCATTCAGCTCAAGAGCGTATTGAACGATCATAAACCTCAAATACACATTACACAGTAATTCGTTGTAAAAGCTGACGCAAATTTTCGTTTTTTTACCCAGAAAAGCAGTGTTCTATTTCTATGAAACTTTCACACATCATTCGGACATATCTTACAATGAAGTCTCAAATGTAATTTTGGGCAATATCTGACACCTTACAGGTGCACCTTTAATATCCAAGGCGGTCGGGTAAGTATATGAATATAGTCGATTCAAACGAAACGTGTACACAGCATTTCATTAACCTACTTATTTTGATTGTTTAATTATTCAATTATAATTTTATATTTGTTTACAGAGTAAAATGATTGGCACTTCCGAATTATAATATATGAGGTTATCAAATTGCAATATAGGCAGAAAAAACTAAGAAGGTATAAGAGATATATACGTATGGTGAAATACGCAGTTACAGTGTAGTTCCGTAGCCAGGATTTTTCAGGGGCGGGGGCGGGGGGATTGCGAAATTTACAAAAGTGGCCTGAGCCCGCCGTGACCGAGACCACTGGTTTAGTTGGGGGCGGGTGATCACGACCAAGACCCATCATGGCCAAGACCGATGTATGCGATGACCGAGACCGATGAAAAGAGGATCTTTCTGAATGGGGGGGGGGGGGGGGGGGGGGGGGGGGCATTAATTAGTGGTCGATCCAGAGGCCGGACAATCAATCTGATATTAAAGTTGGGCCGATGCAAAATATAAAGTATCCTCCCATATTATGCTTACGGCCTATTCACGCCTCTGTTACAACCATGTTGCGATTTATGTCCGACGTTTCACTGACTTGGTTAAACAATTATTTAAATTCAGGTACATTTTCAAAAAAATTTGAATAACGTCTAGAACACGTATGACTGTCGCATATCCAGACTTGGTCAGTCGTGCATGGTTGTGGGTAATCGCAGCACCATTGTCCAGTCGCACGACCAGTCATCATGCGACCACACCGGGAAAGAGGGGCGGATGTCTTATAGGCATGCAATCCGTGGCAGCCGTAAGACGTACACTGTTAAAACGCTGTGTAAACAAATTCAACAACTTGTTGGAAATTTTCAACAACGCTGTTTAACATGAACCATCCAACTGTTGTTGCAAACATTCAACAACCCCAGTTGTTTAAAGTTTACACAACTGTTGTTTGAATTTTTTTATCAACTGTTGTTTAGAATATATTTCAGCAACCCTGTTATTGAAATAGCAAATACAAAAAGGATTGTACTAAAAAGCGGCAAGGTCGGAATCGAACCGGGGGTCTTTGGGTTATAAGCCTAACACGCTACTGACTGCGCTAACTCGGTTCGCTTGGTCTGCTGGGGGACAAAAGGGGTTTTGTCGCGGTGATTTCGCGGTCGAAATTATCACGTGATTTAACACTTTTCAACAGCGCTTGAACAATGGCCGCTTTACACAACCCTTGTTTCTACAACTATTCATGCTACACCTAAAGTTATATAAAAAGATTCAACAACCATTTTTGCACAGCGTTTTAACAGTGAATCGCCAGATAATACATATTCGTATTCGACAATGTCTATAACCATAATTCAATGTGTACGTAATATTGTCGCATGCGCTCTAAATCCATGCGATGAGCGCACTAATCGCATGAAGTAACGCCGCTCATAGTGCGTACAAACATTATGCGCGGCTGACTCATCGAACAGCTGTCCGGTGATAGGGATTCAAATCGCAATATGGACTTAGACGACATAGACATTTTAGATTTGTATTTCCGTCTATGTTTTTGTTTGCTTTAGATCATGAAAACGCAAGGAGAGAAGACGAAAATTGGCGTGGCGCTGTTCGGCGTGGGCCGGGCCGGCGCAATACACATCAAGAACCTGGCGGTCAACCCGCGTGTCGATCTGAAATGGGTGGTGGAGGAGAATTCGGCGCGGGCGGAGTCGTTCGTCAACGATCTCCACCTACATGATACGAACATCGTATCGAGCGATGACGTGGAACAGGTCTGGAAGGATGAGACGTGAGTGCATTTACCTCTATTTAAAGGGACTTTATAGTAACATTGTTCAAATCCTCAAAACTTACTTCGAACTCTAGTGGTTCTCTCATACATTATCACATTCATAATATGAATGTGATAATGTATGAGAGAACCACTAGAGTTAACATTAAAAGCACGGGACAGGTTTCGGTTTTTGAAATTTCCATTTCGTTCAATTAAGATATTTACGATTGATATGTTCAGATATGCAATTGTCTACGGGATAAGTTCATGCCGTGTACAGTAAGTACAATGAGTTAGTGAATATCACTTTGCAGTTTTGCTCATATCTCAGCCAAAAAACATCAAATTAACGTTCAAATTTTCACACAATACTTTGTGGACATATAAAATCACTCCAATACACATTTTATTAATCACTCATCACTTTTTGCACTTGCCAACAAAGTTACTATATCCTCTGAAAGGTAACCATCATCTAATACAAATTGTTTATTATGTAAACTTGGTAAAAGTGGATAGTTTGAGTAATCCCATTCTGTTTTTCCAAAAATATGTATAATGATTTAGTTACTTTGTAGACATAATTATGCAGACATAGACAAATGGTTGTTGTTGTGTGTTTACCACCCAGGACCAGGGCCATTGTAGTGTGTGTTCCAACTTATCTTCACGAAGACATCATCATGGCCGGGCTCGATGCGGGTGAGAATGATACCAGCTCTAGTTAGTGACGTAGTAAAGGATAGTTCGGAATCGTAAATCAGTGCGCGGCGCCATCTTGCTTACGCCTTGGTCCTTGCACTGCATATTAACACTGAGTCAATTTGTAGCGCGCGCCGTGCGCAAGGTGTTTGCGAGATAGAGCACCGTGCGTCTGATACTGTATACGATTACAAATCCAAACCACATTTGTATATTTTATTGACTAATACTTTAGCACTCTGTTTACGGCACAGGTTTTCACCTTTAAATGTACGTAATATTGTCTTTGTATTGTTTCACCCCCCTCCCCCCCCCCCCCCCCCCCAAAAAAAAAAAACTCTTCAGTTATATTTGTGTAAATTAAAGTCCTGGGGGTGTTTCACAAAGATCCTACGTTGAACTTAACTCTAAGTCGTTAGTTTCTTTGAACAAAAAATGTAAAAGTACTTTTAAAAGGCATTAACTGTTGTTTGAAATCAATAATATTTTTCTATTATCAAGGAGATTTCATGTTCTTCATCCAAAGTTCACGAAAAGTCTAAATACTTGCATTTTTGATTTTGAATATATTTCATTCCAAGGCTACAAATGGCTTACCATACTTTTTAAGTCCAACTTAGAGTTAAGTTCAACTTAGGATCTTTGTGAAACACCCCCCTGGTAATTAATTAAGATGCCATTTGCAGGCGATCAATTTCTCTTTTCTGAAACATGGTTAACTTTTTCAGGTAAGGCAATTTTCAGCGAGAAGCCGATCTCCGCTTCGTTGTCGAAAACAAAACAGTGTTACACGAAGGCAGAAGAAAAGGGCATGCTTCTATTCTGCGCTTTTAACAGGTCAGTAACAAGGTCCTTTGCTTTTGACGCCAGAGTAAAACTAAATAATAATAATATCCTCGATTTATATAGCGCCTATCACGAATTGATAATCATCTCTAAGCGCTTTACACTTATATGATTACCCCGGTCATCGGATACATTCTACAATCAATCCGGCACACAGAGTTCACGTTTCCACTCCATGGGCGGCATGCCAGCCATGGGCAACCTTGTGGGCGCACACAATGCTAAGGAACTACGTTCCATCCTTCCTGGTACCCATTTATACACCTGGGTGGAGAGCAGCAAATGTGGATTAATTGTCTTGCTGAAGTATACTAATGTAAGTTGGATGCATACCATGGGCGTAGGAGCAATTTGTTTTCAGTGGGCTGAGGTCTTTTGCCCGAATACCATCTTCCCAATTTTGACCTGACCAAAAAAAAAGAAGGTTCTCATGAAATGCTCTTGCCCGAATATGATATAACTTCGCTCGAATGCGATATGACTTTGCCCAAATGTTGGATACCTTTTGCCCGAATATGCCCGTTTTTTAAATTCGGGGGGGGGGGGGGGTGGGGCTGCAGCCCCCTCATCCCCCCTCCTCCTCCTACGCCTATGATGCATACATTTAGCATTAATACTAGGGGAGATTACCTATGCATTGAGGTTGGGAGTGCGTTTAAACGCAAGTCAAAATTTCGAACGCGACAATGCTTTTAAGCGCGAACCCATTGCATAAACAATAAATAAAAAAAATTGCGCTTGATAAAGAAATACGCATCGGTATTTTAATTTTAACCCTTCATTTTCTTCCCCAAACATGCTAAATAGGCGCTTTGACCCGTCAATCAGGAAGCTACGAGGACGGGTGAGGGGCGGGGAGATAGGGGATGTCAATTGCATCACGACCACTGCACGAGATTCCCCGAGGATGTAAATACTGTCTATTCCAATTGTTCCGAATTTGTAACAATGGTTTTATCGTGATTTTTGTGCATTAAAATCCTTAATTTTCTTTCCCAAACAGGCGCTTCGACCCGTCAATCAGGAAGCTAAGAGGACGAGTGAGGAGCGGGGAGATAGGGGAGGTCAATTGCATCAAGACCACCGCGCGGGATTCCCCGAGGTCCCCGCTAGACTACATCAAGGTTGCTGGTAAGAACATTGGAGTTGCTAGAGGGGACCAACACCCACAAATAATATTCTCATAAATGAAAGGTCATATGTTGTCCATTTCACCAACAAAGTCATTCAAAAAAGGTTTCCAGACAAAATCTATTATTTTGGAACTCAAATATATTTGTCCATGAGTCTGCAGAAGAAGACTAGTTTCATGAGTTATACTGTCTAGAACGTACGCGTTCTTATCCAAACGTGTGTGTTTATGGAATCGGCGCACTATAGCAAACGGAGCCAAAGGCCCTATTTGGTTCCGTAAGTGTTGATGATTAATTGCATTCTTCATGAATTACACAACCCTTTGCATAGTGTTGGGCATCTATTTTTTAAAATATCAAACGACGTAGAACTGATAAGCCTGTGTTGTTCTTGGAGTGGTGGTCCCATATAAAAGGGACAAGCCCCTCAAAATATTAATTAGTTACATAAATTGATTATTTTTTAGTAATCCATTCTACCAGCATCCCAATAAATATGTGTCTCCAAAAATATGTTCATTCGAACGTTATTATTTTACCTACTTCGAACAAACCTACAAAGCCTACAAATCCAAGCCCCCGATGCCCCCAATAAAACAATCATAGCTATGCCACTGCTTTGCACGCCTTTCTTCACCAGGAGGATTATTCCACGACGCCGCCGTCCACGAGATCGACCTCATCTTGTGGATCCTCGGGGAGAAGCCCGAGACCGTCGTCGCAATGGGACACGCATTCAAAGACGATATACGAGCTATAGACGACATCGACCAGGGGAATATCCTCTTCAAGTTCCCGAGCGGCGTCATCGCGACCGTCGACCTCAGCAGGGACGCTGTGTACGGATATGATCAGCGAATCGAGGTAAGCAACACATAGGGTATAGTCTGTGGGCCAGAGGGGCCTACCGGTGACCCCCCCTATGATCCTCCGACTTTGGTGTCATTTTGTCCATTGATATGTCCAATGTTAGAAACAAAATGTTAACAAGAAAAAAACTCATTTATACTATGTTTTTTTACTATTTTTTTGGAGGTATGTAAAAATAGCACCTGTTCATGTTTTGCTTCATTTCTTAGGGTGGGTGAAAATTGAGATTGCATTAAATGCTCTCATTTCATAATGACTAAGTCTTTATCCACTAAACTTTGCTGATACCCATGTCCATACAAGCATATGGTACGGACAAATTTTCAGTGTCATAGTTGATTGGCTTCATATAATTATGACGTCATCAAATTTGCATATGAAAATCACGGGAATTTCCGTGAACAAAACGGTTAAAAAAACCATGTTCATTAATATAGTTTGTTTTTTTCACCGTGAAAATAATGACAGTGAGCTTAAACTTATGGTGTCTACTAGTTAGAGTGTATTCAAATCAGAAACGTGATTATTCTTTGAATATAATCTACAAAAGGGACATTTTTGATTACGTAATCACCATGCGTCATATGCAATTTTGAGGCATATAATGGCCATGTTATCTAGGTCACAAGTGGGTACATATTGGTTCCTCTTTAGTTTCTTTATTTGAGGGCCAATCACTCTCATATTTGGCACATATGTAAAGCTAGGGGAGCTTTTCAAAAGTTTATCATATGAGGGCGCTATTTAATAAAAATTAGTTAAAAACATTAAAAATCCTATAAATTCCGACAATGATGAGTTTTTTCTCTAACTGTCGGATTTGTTTATAAAACTTTATATTTTGCTGGCATTATTATGTAAATTTACTTTTCCCAGAATGAACTAAAGACGTTTATGTTGTATCTCATATTGTTGAGGGTCTAAATTAGGCCTAACTCCTTCTGATCTGAGTGCAATAGGGAATAGCCTACATTGCGCTACATAAAAATTCTTTCAGATAATTAATTTAATTGTAACCCTATAAGTCTAGTCCTGAGCGAGATTTTCTGATCGCCTATTTATAAAAAAAATATGAAGTAAAAACAAATTATTTGGGGAAAATGTTGGTCAGAAACTTTTTTTTCAGTATGTGTATTATTCTTCTTTTTAGCATCACATTTCTGTTCAGATTAGAGAAAAAATGAATACGTCTTGTTGACAGTTAATTTGTTTATACCCCGCCCCCCCCCCCCCCCAAAAAAAGAACAAAGTTACAAACATTTCATGTGATAACTACATGTAGATGAATTCATATTCATGCTTTTAGGACCGTGGTGACAGAAAGTGACGAATTAATTAAAAACAATTTAAAGCTAACGTCCAGATTGCAATATGTTTTAGTTCACGAAAGGCTGTTTATAATTTAGTAGCACATGCATAGGAACGTCTTTGTGTGTCTAACTGTTAGCACCATTTTTGCTCTGATCTTTTACAAAATGAAACGTACTACGTCTCAATATTCATAATATCAATAAACGGGATACTAAGTACTAGTCTTGGGTCCAAGACCAGAGGGTCCGAGATCAAGATCAAGATCAAGATCAAACAGTCCGAGATCAAGATCAAGACCAAGATCCGCAGCTCAAGATCGAGATCAGAACCTCTTAGATCAAGAACAAGATCGAGATTACTGATGCACCCGATTGCCGCTCTCAAGATACCCGATTTTCAAAAATTGCCGCTCCATAGACCCCCGGAATGACTTGACTAGGTAGTTCAGTAGCGCCAAGTCCATTATTCTTCTTCTAGTCAGCTCCTTGACCACTTTTTTAGGGTTTCCGTAGGTCTTTGGTAGCTAAAAGTTCATGTATTTTGCCCGTATTTTGTAGTTTTAGTCTGCTCCTTAGACCCCTTAACTCCCGTTTCAGGGTTTTTGTAGCTCCAAAGACCCTATATTTTGTGCTTGTAGTCAGCTCTTAAGTCCCCCATTTCAGATTTCCGTGCGCCACTCCCCCGTCAAAAATAATTCGAGTGCCCCCCCCCCCCTACCTTCTGTGCCACATCTTTGAGCTTTTCAAGCGCCTGATCCTAAACCAGCACCATGCAATCACAACAAGAGCACCCCAAAACCTAGGCATGTAGACTGGCTCCTGATCCATGATATTCACGAGCCCAGTAATTAATTTGCCACAGTCCATAGAAGATATGACTTCAGAATTTGGGAGGTTCAGCCAATTGCTGCCTATGCGTATGAAACCTTGAACCACTGGTTCATCCTGAACTTAAATGAGATTACAATTGATTTTACTTAACCAAACCGCTGAACCAATTTTAATTTATGCTGAATACCTTTGGATTGAAGTCAAGAGCTCATGAGCAAACGAATGATCTATGATAATTAGGACACACTCACTAGTCACCACAATCCTAAACAGACACCAACTATGTAAATCATACCAGAACCAAGATTGCATGTGCGGGCCACTCTGTTGGGAGGGGACTGCATGTCCCTGTCGCTGAACGGCATCCATCGTAACATAGTAACGTTTACTTCAATACTATTCCGTGCCATACTGAACAGCATTCTCATACAAGCTCCAGGAAAAGACCCATCTGCAAAAAAGAGTTACAGACCGGTCTCACTTCTTGCAACATCTTCAAGCTGTTTGAGCGAATAATTCTGACCTGCATATAAAGTGCAGTTGTAGAACCATCTCTGATGAAGGAGCAAGCATGATTCCCGCCTGGGAAGTCTTGCACAAGCCAACTGCTCAACCTTACACAACATAATGTATATAAGATGGTTTTCAGCAAGGTGTCTTAACTGGAGCTGTGTTTGTAGACCTCTCAGCAGATTCTGATAATGTCAACCACCACAGGCTCCTACAAAAACTACTGAATGTGAACAGCATGCACATGACCTACATGATGAAGACCCTGATTGAGAATAGACCCTTCTTCGTCGAGCTGTCTGGAAAGAAAAGTCGTTGCCATGAGCAGAAGAATGGCCTCTCCCAAGGAAGCGTTCTGGCCCCTAATATGTTCAACATAGATCTATGTTAACGACCAGCCTATCTAACATGACACCAGGAGCTTCATCTATGCAGACGACTTTTGTATCACCACCCAACGTGATGAATTCCCTAAGGCAGAAGCCCTCTTGTGCGAGGGTCTTACCAATTATTCTCATACTACAAAGAGAACCACATGAAGGCTAATCAAACGGAAGCTGTAGATCACTGGAATGGAACTAGACTGGAACATTATGTTTGAAGTACAATGCCTATATCACGAAGCCCAAGGGGAAGGTCAGCTCCAGGAATGCCTTTCTTGGCAAACTGATCAGCACATCCAAGTTGGGAGAAAACCTGAAAACAATCAGAGCTACTGGTCTAGCTCTTTGTAACTTAACTACATAATTTACCTGTCCGGTGTGGGAACGCTCATCACATGCAAAGAAGATTGATCCTGTGCTTAACACAATTAAGCTGCATGCCGTTACATCACATGATGAATGAGACCAACTAGGACTGATAACTTCTATGATCTGCTCTCTGGCATCGCACCCCCTAAAATAAGGAGAGCTGTTGCTAGCCAGAATGAACGACTGAGACAAATAGAGGACGAAATGCATCCCCTCAATGACCACCCACTGCATCCTCGGCGCCTTAAGTCAACTAAGAAAAGCTTCCTTTCATATGTTGACCCTCTGGACTGCAGTGTGTCTTCAAGAAACTCTGGGAGGAGAGACTGGAGGAGAGGCCAGTAGACAAGCGTTTGCCTGTGCAGACATTAGATGCACTGCCAGCAGGATTAAACTAACCCTGGATGACTTGGCGTAGCCTGAATAGGCTTCGGTCAGGCGTGTGAAGATGCAACTCCAACATGTTGAACTGGGGATGCATCGAAGGTGCAGCAGAGTGCGAGTGCGGTCAAACCCCTCAGACCAATGACCACCTGCTTATAGTTGTGATCTGGTACATGGAATGTGTACTATCGAAGATCTGGCAGACACTTACAACGTAACGCTCAGATTTGCCCGCCATTGGCAGGAAGTTGTGTGATAATACAAAATGATAAATGATACAAGCTACAAATTGCTATAAGATGAAAGACATTTTTGAGGCCGAGGTCTTAAAAGCGGCCTTGTATTAGGAGCGGTGATCGGCCTTTACAAAATAAAAATGAGAACCTTAGGTGTGGCAACCAGCCTTTTTGATGAAAATGAGAATCTTACGAGCAGGGAGTGGCCTTTAACAACAAATAAAACAGGACCCTTATTAGGGGCAGCCGGACCGGCTGTGAAAATGGGGGTCTTTGAAGCGGCTCATACCCGTTTGGCACATATACACAAACCCCTACCGCCGGATACTAGTTAGCTAATAAAGAATTAAGACAGTATGACAGCTGAATGAAGGAATGTCCACTCGGGCGATATAACATTTGGATGTCGTCATTGGATAAATAAAACAAAAGTACAAAAGTATGTATTGCACGGCAAATAATTAAAGTCCGTGGTAATTGATATAAGATTTCAGTTGGCCTGAACTGAAGCCAACTGCCATGTTTATGTTGTAGACGGTTGATTGTTGTTTTTATTTTTGTGATGATATTACCTGTACAGTATATGTCACCCTTCATCTCTTGTGTTCAACAAGAGATGATAACAAACATTGTTTGGTGTAATATTATATTACGTCCATTGCCTTATTGGGGTCATTGATAATGTTGATGGTTGACCATGGTTTCTTTCTGTTTGTGATCGACATGTCCACATTGATCGTTGCAGCTCATTTTCGCTGCCATAGGTGTCTCCTTATGAGTTCAAGGGATATTTGGGTATATTATGGTGTGTATCGGTACTAAAGAAAAGGCGTTTAAAATAAATAAGTTCAACAGATATGTGATTTGCATTTTTCGTTGCTATTGAAGCTTAAATGAGACGTATTAAACTCTTCCCTTTTCTGAGAAAAGGGGTAGTCTAAGCAAACAATTAAGACAGAACATTTTTTTTTTATCTGGCCAGATGTGGTTTATCAATTTTTGTTTGTTATGCTTTTATTTGATATTCGTAAATATATTCAGACAGAAATTACTCACTCTGTGCTAGATTACCTGGGCTGAAAATGGTACGTGAACGCATTATTATGTAGTGCAATGTATTTTCCTAATTAACTTTCAAAGGTAACGTTCAGACAGTTGTCTAAATTAGACCAGACAAAATATAAAATACTATACATACATGTCCTGCAAAGTATGCACAAATATTGAGTTGTCTACACAAAACGGTCAGTTTGAGAGGATTTGGGAGGGATAAAATAATGAACTGTCAACAAAACATATTCTTTTGTTCTGTAATTGTCTGAATTAATGTGATGCCAAAAAAGAAGTATATTACAATACTGAAAAGCAAATTTCTGACCAGAATTTTCCCAAAATAGTTTGCTTTTGCTTGATATTTTTTGATAAATAGGCAATCGGAAAATCTCACTCAGGATAAAATATGATTACAATTCAATAAATTATCTGAAAGCATTTTTATGTAGCGCATTGTATTCCCTATTGCACTCGGATCAGAAAGAGTTAGGCCTAAATTAGACCCTCAAGAATATGAGATACAACATAAACGTCTTTAGTTCATTCTAGGAAAAGTAAATTTGCATAATAATGCCGCAAAATATAAAGTTTTATAAACAAATCAGACAGTTAGAAAAAAAAATCATCATTGTCGGAATGTATAGGATTTTTAATGTTTTTAACTAATTTGTATTAAATAGCGCCCTCATATGATAACCTTTTGAAATTCTACTTATTGTAAACTAAAGAGCCCTCCTAGCTTTACATATGTGCCAAATATGAGAGTGATTGGCCCTCAAATAAAGAAACTAAAGAGGAACCAATATGTACCCACTTGTGACCTAGATAACATGGCCATTATATGCCTCAAAATTGCATATGACGCATGGTGATTACGTAATAAAAAATGTCCCTTTTGTAGATTATATTTAAAGAATAATCACGTTTCTGATTTGAATACACTCTCACTAGTAGACACTATAAGTTTAAGCTCACTGTCATCATTTTCACGGTGAAAAAAACAAACTATATTAATGAACATTGTTTTTTAACAGTTTTGTTCACGGAAATTCCCGTAATTTTTCATATGCAAATTTGATGACGTCATAATTATATGAAGCCAATCAACCATGACACCGAAAATTTGTCTGTACTGTATGCTTATATGGACATGGGTATCAGCAAAGTTTAGTGTATAAAGACTAAGCCATTATCAAATAAGAGCATTTAATGCAATCTCAATGTTCACCCACCCTAAGAAATGAAGCAAAACATGAAAAGGTGCTATTTTTACATACCTCCAAAAAAGTAGTAAAAAAAACATAGTATAAATGAGTTTTTTTCTTGTTAACATTTTGTTTCTAACATTGGACATATCAATGGACAAAATTACACCCAAGTCGGAGGATCATAGGGGGGGTCACCGGTAGGCCCCTCTGGCCCACAGACTAGTAGGGTAGTCAAAAATAACCAACTCGTTATGGATTCCTGTTTATATACATGTACATGTATAATTATGACGTAATACTATCCATCACATACTGTAGTGGGTGATAGTGGAACCCGACGCAGTCTCAGTGGAACAACCCTCGGAACATATACATGTACATGATATATAGACTGATTTTTTGGTCTACACATAGGGCACGGCCCTTCAGACACCTGAAAGTTTTAAGCATTTGTTTGCAAAATTGTGAATGTGATTATTTGTTATAATAATGAATCAATAGAGAGATTCTCAAAAACGATTTAAAAGCCACGTTGGTATATTTTCAAAATGTGAAGGCCTTTATATAAATACATTTTTCTTAAAGGGGTGGTTGAGTTTTGGTATAGAGGGCGCTACACAAAATAATTTGCACAGAAATACAATATAAATACTAGAACCCCAACTGAATAAGCGTATAGCGATTTAACCACAGAGATAGGCCACACCTTTATCAGCAAGTTTTTGAAAATACGCACCGAATGGCATGCAAATGAGGTAGTACGTCAGATTTTTTTCATTTGAATAAATTATCAGACGTGGATTCATTGGATAAATTAACACATTACGCAAAAAGCTAAAGTAATTACGCATTGCGCACTTGCAGTTGCCATGGCATTTAAACACGCACTTCTCAGCAAAATTGCGCTTCATAATACCAAAGACGCTTAAGTATTCTAATTCATCTCTATTATTTTAATTACGCGCAGTACTAACAGTTACGCGATGTCATGTATTTAATTGCGCACAGTCAAGAAACAGGGGATTTCCCTACTAGGATCAAAATATTGTTTTTCATTGTGACGTCATAACAGAGGCATACCATAAATTCGTGCGTGATAATTGTGAAGTTCGCGCCCGCGCATTATTATGAATGAATTTACGCTAATATTACTATGGCAGCCAGTCGAATTAACATAACAATCGGTGGTTCTCTTCATTAACAATTTGGCCAACTTCCATTTTGAGTTGGGGGGGCCTGATAATTTGTGTTGTGTTCATATATTAACACTATAATGTTTATAACGTTGATGGCGTTGTTTCCCTAAGTGTAACACGACGGACATCTTGAAGAAAACGCATTACTCTACAATTAAAGATGAAAACGAGTTATGTGTAATTCTTGAGTCAGTTATATTTTAACAATTTGTTTGTGAGATAATGAAAAACTGAGTGACAAATTCGAAAGGGCATACAATTTTCATGACAGAAGAAACTTGATTTGATCAAAATCGGTTCAGAAATGGCTAAAATATTCATAAAGATAACCATTTGTAATAATTGTGGGGCCCCACAATTATTCGATATTTTTGTACCAGCCGTTAATTTTGTTTTTGTATGCTTCCTCTTTTCAAAAATATACAAAAGAGGTTTTTAAATGGTTGTTGATTATCTCTATATCTAATTACTATTTTAACAAAACATCACATGCACAATATTTTATTTAAAATGGTTGAAACCGATGAAGGTTCAGAGAGTGCCCTCTTGAGTTTTAACGGCTCTTTTTGAATGATAACAGGCTTTTTACTTAGTCATTAGTAATTTTGTATTCCTTTCAAGTATGGTGGAGTTATAACTATGAGTTTGTAATGTAATGGTGCAGGTTTTGATTACTATAATTCAGTTAGACCAAAACTGTACTCCCTTTAAATTATCGAATAAATGTGAGGCCCACATCTATTATTCCAGTGATATTGTCAGGTAGTGCACTTAGTTTTTAATTACCGCACTGTAATCCAAAACTTAACTTTCTCTTTAATGCTGGATCTCATAAACCGTATCTTTATTTTGTCATAATTATAGGTATTTGGATCTAAGGGCATGCTTATTTCACAAAATCAAGTGGAGACATCGATCGCCCATCACTCCGAAAGTGGCGAATTACTGGATCCGATTCTCCGATCGTTTCCTGAGCGGTACAACAACTCATACAAGAACGAAATGGACCACTTTCTGGATGTGGTAGAGGGTATATATTTCATATTTTTACAAATTGCATTTTACTTGCTTTTTAAATCATAAGGCGGTATTCTGAAAACTGTCTTTCTAAACAAAAACAAGATATTTCTTGATCTTATAGGCATTAGATGAAATTTGATTTAATAATAAGTAAAACACTTTTATATATGAACACTTATCACTTTCATATCACACTTTCATATCACACAATAAATAGGGCCAGAGAAGGAATATCACTTTGTAACAACGATAATGATTGGTTAAGACATAATAATGGGCGTGGTCAAGGAAAGAAAGGCATTAATTTTTTTCTTTAGAATACCGATTTATGACAATCTCAGAGGTTTATTATCTTGACCCTGTATAAAACCATATTAACTCTATTTAAGGGATTGCAAAATCAAGCAGGAATTTCCTAAATTACTATTTTATGTATTTATTTTTGTTTTAATTATTAGGCAAAACGGATCGAGTGGAAGTCTCCATGGAAGATACTGTGTATACCTCGTGGATAGCGGAGCTGTGTGATAGGTCTTTAAGAGAAGGAAGGGTGGTCACGGTCACAGAACCCGAGTTCTAACCATCGACCTTTGCAGTAGCTAGTTCGATTCAATTAAATTTGATTCGATTCGATTTGATTCGATTCGATTCGATTTAATTTATTTCCAATCAATTAAGTTAAATTCAATGAATTTTAATTCAAAACAATTCAATTTAATTTAATTTAATTTAATTTTATTATATTTTATTTTATTTTATTTTATTCAATTTAATTTAATTTTATTTCATTTTATTTAATTTTATTTAATTTTTTGTATCTTATTTAATTTAATTTAATTCAATATATTTAATTTAACGTTATTGTATTGAATTTAAATTAATTAAATTCGATTTATTTCGTTTCCAACAAAATGCACATTTCATTTAATATAGGTTTTCCCGTTCATTGTTAACACTTTTTCAATTCATTGTTATTATTTTTTACTCGAATTTCGTCCCGAGAAGCCGAGAATGTGCAATGCCAACTTCAATTTGGTCTAATGTCGACCAAAATACACAAATATTCCATTCAATTTAGTCGTTCGTCACGCATTTTCGTCGATTACAATTCAAATTCGTCGGTCACAGTTGCTGAACACATCTGTGACTGATGAATTTTAATTGTACTGGACGATAATGTGTGACAAATGACTAAATTGAATGGACTTTCTGTGTAATTGGTCTACAATAAACCAACTTGAAGTTAGCATAGGCACATTCTCGGCTTCTTGGGGCGAAATTGAAGTACAAATTTATACAAATTGAATGAAAAAAGTGTTTAAATGGACAGGAAAACCTATAATAATCATTATCAGAGAGACATTATAAACCTTGGAATATATATATTTTTTAATCATTTACACACGAACAGATGTTAATTTATTGGAAACATAGGGATACACTTTATAGCAGAGCTTGTAACATCGTGGATCCCTCATAGTACAAAATAATAATACCTGATGAGTACTTTGCTTCGTGGTAAAGGAGAACAAAAAGAGGGAAGCGTATAAGATATGAAATGAAATCGAAATGAAATGAAATGGATTTATTGTCAATATTCAGTTCAATATTTACAATTTACAATAGTACAGATTATTGATACATCTTGAATCTTGAAATTAATAATACAATACAAGAATCGACAAAAGGGGCTACATAAAAAATAGCGTTGTTGGACTGATTGGCCACGCGAATGATTTAGGGTGGGGGTGTCACAATCTTTTTATTTCATTATTTTTACGGAATGTTCCCCTTGCAATGTTTTTATCAATTGTTGTTTTTTTGTCTTTTTCAAATATGTGGGGAGGGGGCAGGTGCCCCCGTGCCATCCTTATCTACGCCACTGGACCTTGGACTTTATTTCATTTGCCCGGGATTGAGGTCTTTTTCTTATACCGTATTATTATTATTATTATTATTATTATTATTATTATTATTATTATTATTATTAGTTAGTAGTATACTATTAGTATTATTATTAGTAGTATTAGTATTAGTAATATTATTATTATTATTATTACATGTATTATTATTTTATTATCCTTTCCGGATTTGTTTAAACAAATACAAGTGTATGGTTGCCCCGACCACAGTGTAATAACGTTCTATAACATGAGATGATATTGTTTTAAAATTTGAAAATTTTACCCGAATGTGTAATATTACCGTTTTCAAAACTCTGTTTTCTCTAACATAAGGATGGTTTACAGTACTTATGACGTAGGAAATCATCGTACAATGTATACTTCCACCTACATCATACACATGTAATGTTATACCAAATTAATTAATCGTTGTCGCTATTGAATTATTAATATTATTGTTTTAATGTTTAATTTATAAGAACTATCCAAATCAGTGAAATGCGTTGAAAAGTAAAATATAACACAAAAAGTTCACAGATTTTGAGAAAGTAATTTGCATTATGATTATAACCAACATAAATATGAATGTGTAATATAGACTAAATTCCTTCAGAATTTCATATTGGATATTTCATAATGGTTTTAATTGATTTAGTTTGATCAGTTCTTGTTTTAATCCACGATTATATTTAAGCTGACTTTTTCATGAGTTGGCCGTTGTCTCTTTCTTATCTGTGCTTTATATTCTTGAATTGTTTTATCTATTTGTTCTAAAATAGTGCTTTCCTGACTTCTCCTAAATATATTTTAATTAAACTCATGTGCTTTTAATTTCGTTTAGATCCTTATAACATTCAGTTTAATATTTGGTCTTTTTAGTTCAATAAATTATTATATGAATTTCAGCTGTATTTATAGTCTCCGTTCCCTTAATTTAATTTATTTCATAACAGCATTGTCACCCTCTACGGTCAACCTTCACACATTATTTTATAGTATTTATAGCAATTAAAACCAATACACACTCTTTATCACTACTACTAGCACCACCGCCACCACCTTCGAAACAACCAAAACCATACGATCAACAGTCACCACCACTACTACTATCACAAACACTACCACCACCACCACCACCACATACAACACAACAACGCCACCACCACCACCACAATAACTATCACCACCACCTCCACCCGGGGGGGGGGGGGGGGTCTGTCCTCATAGAAAGGGGGATATCATGCCAAAAGCACCCTAAACGAGTATTTGCGTGGTGCAAAAAATACACCCTAAGCAAGTATGATTATCGGTAATTTGATACCCTAAGCAAGTAATCAATTTTTTGTAAACCCCTAAGCAAGTCATAACTATATTTGATACCCTATATAAGCAAGTAATCTTTTTTTTGTAAACCCCTATTAAAAGCAAGTTATAACTATTTTTGATACCCTAAGCAAGTAAGCTGAGTTTTTGAGACCCTAAACGAGTAATTCATCTTTTTGATACCCTAAACGAGTAATTCATCAGCCTAAAATAGATACACTATTTCCTGATTTTGGGTGATTTTGAGACCCTAAACGAGATACTCGAGTATCTCGCCTGATCGTGAAAAACCACCCTAATTACTCGTTTTCTTGGTCACGCATGATACCCCCCTTTCAATGAGGACAGACCCCCCGGGCACCTCCACCACCACCACTAATCTTTACACAAATCTATCCATCATCACAACCACAAACGCTACCACCACCACCACCACCACCATTACCATCTCCACCATCAGCATCTCTACCACCACTACCACCCCCAACAACAACACCACCACCAACAACCCAAACACCAACACCACCGTCACCATCAAAACAACCACCACCACCACCACCACCACCACCACCACCACCACCACACCACCACAACCACCACCACAACTATACTTCCACTACCTACATCATAAGAGCCGCAATTAATACATCACTGCGATAATGCTTATGTTTGTCCATGACAATGTCTGATTTTTAAGTCTTAGGCGAATTATTTTGGGACAGATTATATGTCATGTGAAATAATAATTAGGCCCGACATCATGAATGTCGCTTCTTTTCTTTTTTTTAAACTACAGTATGGTTGTTAAACTTACGGAAATAACAGATAATAATACCACACAATCATATTAACTTCTTCCTTATACGGGAACGTCGTGTACCGTGTAGTAGCTATTGGACTCAAATGTACAGTAGAGGAAACTGATAAATTTATATCACGAGATAGGGAGTGTTTCCTTTAACAATTTCCTTTTGAAACTGGCCTCTAACTAAACCATTTTGTTTTGTTAACATTGTTTACCTTTGTTGTGTGTCTCTTTCAATCCAACGCCTACGCTTTATTTTTTTCAATAAAAAAAAACATTATTGGGGACAATAGCGGAACTGAGCTGAAAAAAAGAAAAGAAAAAAGAAAATGAACCACCTACGTTCACGTATATGAAACCGATTCTGTTGATATCAGCCATCGATGTGAAAGCCTGGATTGGTTTAACCTATTCACGGCTTTGTGAATAGTGGAAGATGAAAGCCGAATACTCTGGCTATATAATATCATGACGGCTGTGGATGAATCGTCCGGTTTGATTCTTGCCCAAGAGTTCTCAAGAGTATAGGACCCATGCACCACATTAAAAAAGCCCTATACTGAGGTGTCGTATATATCCAGTGGGGGTATTGGTGGAAGGCGGGGGGGGGGGGGGGGGGGGGGGGGGGGAGGGGGCTTGCTTTTTCATGAGAGGGCATAGGTTTTCACCTGAAACAGGTCTCCAAAATATTTGGGTGCCTTTATAGCTTATTATTAGTTGTATTCTAAGTAAGTACGGAACGAGTGGCCTTTTTAAATTTTACAACTATCATGACTATAGGGCTAACAAAGTAGCTAACAAAAGTCTACCCAAACAATATTATAATGTGTGACTATAAGATAACGACTCATCGCTTATAAAAAAAAAATCAATATTTGTAATAGTCCTATCAGATAAAATTCAGATGAAACTGTATGGGTCCAGGTAACCATGTCCCCTCAGTAAAGTAAACGTATCTTCACATCCATTATTTCAGATCTATGATATTGACACCAACTATCGATTGACTGTTATGATATTTTCTACACGAGCTACCAACATTAAGGGTCACAGTAGTATCCTTTCAACGTGTGATTTTATGCATGAGATCCATTCTGTTCGAACTCGTGACAGGTTTCGCGTGATAGTCTGTGTTAGGTTTGATCATATTTTCCCAGCCTTGTTGTTACCAAGGTAAATTAGAAGTTCCGTTGTTTTTATTGCTTGATTCTAGTATATATATTCATATGGCCTTTTAAAGGCTTTACATTGAACACTTATTGGTCTCTTTTTGGATAAAGGCGAGACAGTTCTAGAGCTTCTACTGATGAAATCTTGACAAGGTACGTGATACATTTGTTTCATTTTTCATGCGAACGTTATTTGCTAGTAATACATCAAATGTATTTCTACTGTAGACTTAAATACTGAATAATGATAATAATAACCGATGTTGAGAACTTTTAGTTATAAAAGTATATATATTTAGTTATAAGTACATACAGTCATACAACTTAATGTGAACCGTTACTATGAGTTTGGTTAATATTCGTTAGTAATATTTGAAATCATTGTCACGGGAATTACTACACTGCCTAAACAAAGTATAGCCTATGATAACCGCATTGTGTCATTGAGTTATTACCTTATGGTAAAATATTGCTCTTTTTTATGTGCATGATAAGGGATGGATGGCAACTGAGACTTAGTAACATTGTCCAAATCCTCAAAATCCAATTAGAATTCTAGCGCTTTTCTCATACATTGTTGTATTCGTATTGACAATACAAGCAAGGGACAGGTTTCGGTTTGTCAAATTTCCCTTTCGTTAAATAGATATTTACGATTGAAGTGTTCAGATATTAAATTATCCACTGGACCACGAAATCCGTGTACAAAGTGAGTGCAATGAGTTAGTGAATATCACTTCATTACCCGGCCATATAATGTCAGTTTACCTTGAAATTTTCACACAACACCCATTGGACATACCAGATAAAAACATTACACATTGCATCAACCACTCATCACTGTTTGCACATGTCAACAAAGTTACTAGATCACTTTAAGGTTACCCCACAATTTATATATAAATGTTCACTGGAGCGGGCATGCATCTGGGTTTGTAGAGCTCTGCATAAATTAATACATTTTGTTTTCTCTTAGTGGTGTTATTTTCAATTTTATTAATTTTGGGTTCAATTTTGGTATATAGGGCGCTTCAAGAAATAATTTTATTGTGAGGTAATGAAAAACTGAGTGTAAAATTTGAAAGAGCATACAATTTTAATGACAGAATCAATTTTATTTGAACTCAACCGGTTCAGGAACAGCTGAAGTATCAGATTTAAATAAATATGGGGGACCAACTTTATTCAAATATTTTAAAATGCTAATTTTGTTGTTGAAAATCGACCAAAATGGTTAAAAAATTATTTTTGATGATATCTCTTTTAAATAATTAGTTTAAACAACTGTCGCATTCATAATGTTGATTAAACAAATGGTTGAAATTTGAGATGTTTGGCGGGCGCCCTCTTGTGTTAATGGCTGTTAAAAAAAGAAAAGATATCAGCCCTGTAACTTAAAGGTGCACCCGTAAAGTGTCAAATATTGCCCAAAATGACATTTGAGACTTCAATCCTATACCAACATCATTGTAAGATATGTTCAAATGATGTGTGAAAGTTTCATTGAAACAAAACACTGCTTTCCTGGTTAAAAAAGCAAAAATTTGCGTCAGCCTTTACAACTAATTACTGTATGATGTTTATGACGTTTATGACCGTTCATTAACGCTCTTGGGTTGAATGATTATCAATGATAGATATCGTTATATTAAAGGGGCATTTGAACAAATCTAACCCTATGTAACATCCATAAATCCAGACCACCCTATAATCACAGTCACCTGTCATTATATATCATCTAGCCATTTCACTTCCTCCTCTCACTTAATTAACCACTAGTAATTATAACCAAACACTTTCACTATCTACCGACCCAGGCCTGTTCCCACATATTCCATACCTAATTCACCATGCTGACCAACAATACTATTACTGTTATGCAATACCACATGTTGTAGGTTTATGTCATCATGGACCACCAGAGTCCTACTCTTGTACCAAGCATTTGACTGTTTAAAATATACCAATCACTTAATCCTCCCAACTCTCGGTGTGACAGCATCCTTATTCAAGTTTCCCCACAAATACCAACATATTACACCCTATTTTTTTAAATTCTTCTCTTACCATAAGCCAAACAACACGGTAAAAGAGAAATGTGGAAGCTCAAATTAATTTTTTGTGTGAAGTTAGACAATTTACAGGTGCACCTTTAACCGCGTATGTTTTACAACCATTCAAGCATCATCGAACTTTAACTGTTTGATTTAACCGATTGATTTTGCTATAACATGCATTCTCCATAGACCCCAGCCGGAGTATTTTCGGGAACATTCCTAAACGGGTTAATTACTAAAATTCTGTTTGACCAAAACTGTAACACTGGATCAAATCTTCAAAACTTACTTGGAACTCTAAAGGTTCTCACATACCTCATTGTATTCGTATTTCAAATAGAAGCATGGAACAGCTTTCATTTTTTTTCAAATTTCTCTTTGAATCCTTGAAAGGTTCAGATTTATAATTATCTAGTGGATAAAAATAACTGGTTACAAAGTTAGTGAAATGACTTGGCGAATATCACTTCGCATTTTCGCTAATTTCTCGGTCATATGAAATTAATTTACCATTACATGTATTATGTAATTTTCGCACGTCACTCAATGGACACATCCGATCACAGACATACATATTTAATCAACCATTTCTTCAACCATTTGCTAGTTTTTGCACATGTCAGAAAAATTATTAGATCCCTTTATTATCTTTCAAATCGTCCATGCATGTATCCAATAGCAGCGTACGCCAACAAGGATGTTCTCCAAAGGGGCGTGGCTTCTCCTTCTCTTCGTCGCATCGGTCACCATAGCGACGGTCCGCGCTAGCAACGACAAGAAAGGATCGGGAAGCAAAGAAGACGACAAGGGGAACAGCCGTGAGGATGACAAGGGGAAGAAACAGCCACCACCAGGACCGCCACGACCAGGACCGCCAGGACCAGGACCGCCACGACCACGACCACCACCACCACCCAAGCCATCTCCGGGGAAAGGTCCCCATGGAAGAGGAGATCCACATGATGGTATGAAGCATTCTATGTACAATACACGCTAAGAAATAAAGGTTCAAATATTCACCCTTAAAGTCATACCTGTAAAGTGTCCAAATCCACGAAAATTACTTGGAGCTTCCTCGTTTCTCTTCTATCGTGTTGTTTAGCTTATGGTAAGAGAAGAATAAAATAGGGTTTGATTTTTTCAAATGTCCCTTTAGTATGAAGATAATTATCATTGAAAATCATTATTTCTAAAGCGTTAATTAACGCAATTGAAAAAAAGTAAAATTGTTGTAGCTAATCGTGTCCGCATTGCAGCATGCGTGGGAACATTCCGGAGATTGAACTTTGAGCCGAGCGAGCAAATTCCATGAATTCTGTACTACGTGTGTAAACATAGTCGGGTGCGAATATCTCAAACGGATCATTCATTACTGCGACAAAATGTATGGCAGACCATCAGTATTCGGTGACAAAATATGAACTCAATATTCGTTTTTTCACTAGGTAAACAGTGTTCGTTTTCTTTCAAACTTTTACAAATCTTTCAATTGCATTTTACAATGATATTGATATAGGATTGAAGTCTCAAATGTCATTTTGTGCAATATGTGACACTTTACAGGGATCACTTTAAAGGACAATGCAATCTAGATAAATGGTGGTATGCACTATAAGACACTAACTAAGATGAATAGTCCCTGAAAATTTGAGCACAATCGGTCAAGAAATAAGAAAACTATGACTCTTTGAAAAGAGCCATTTATTTCTACGAGTGACCTAAATTGGCGACGCACTCTGGCAAAGTTGTGGACTACTCCCCATACATTTGGTACACAACATTTATAAAAATGTATGTTTACCCTTCGATTGAGTTCAACATATGTTTTGTAGAATGCAACATAATATATCATGAGTTGGGGGAATGGAAGAGTGTGACTCTGAAGAAAACTGTAAAATGGGAACATTTGTGTGCAAAACATATTGGGAGTAGTCGACACACTTATCAGAGTACGTTGCCAATTTGAGTTCCCCATAGGAATGATTTGACATTGATTCAAAAAGCAATAGTTTTCTTGTTTCTTGCCCGATTATGCTCTAACTTTCAGAGAGTATTCCTCCAAATCTCTATGAAAGCAACATTTTGCTTGGGTTTCATTGTCATTTAAGGGTGCAAAAAGCTGCTACGATAACAAATAAACTAATATCCCCTGAGTAATTGGCAACAAAAAACGATAAGTTATTTTATTTCTCCTTTTTCTCCTCAAAGTTATATTAATGATGCCCCATTCTCATGTTCCGCTTTTCCCCCTAGACGACTACGATACCGTCATCTCCGTCGTCATCATCGTCACAATCCTCTTCGTGGTGATATTCCTACTCTCGCTGCTCTCCGCACTGCTATGCTACTGCTGCTGCTACAAACATAAGAATGACTGCAAACCACGTGACGACGGATACCGTCCAATCATCGTAGTTGCGCCCCATCCACCGTGTTGCCGTGGAGACCAGGGAGGAGCTCCGCCCACCACGCATGTGGCTGTGAACGGCTACGGCAGCTTCGAGGCTGGACCCGCCCCCGCGGGTTACAACGGTGGTGCGGGAGCCAATCAGAAACAGCCGATGGGAAACCTGCCTCCCTACAGCCAATCAGCGGGCTGCAGTTACGGCAAGGCGCACCCCACGGCTCCGCCTCCCAGCTCGCCTCCATTTAGTTTTGGAAGCAAGCGCTTCAAACTTTAGCCAATCGGCACTTGGAGATATGGGACACTATACTGTCAATCAACAAAATCTCCTCCTTTAGCCCCCGCAGACGGAGCCAACTCGACCCGATCCAATTGTTTTAAAGTCGGATCGGCTCAGTGTGCGGTGCCTCGCGATTCTGATTTTTATACTCGGAAGCCAGTCGAGGCCGATTCAACACGATGAATCTGCTCCGACCGATCGAGCCCGACTTAAACCTGACTCAAACCAGCCGGATCGAATCGATACGACTCTGTCTGCGCCGGGCTTAAGCAATATAATACGGTGTTGAGACTTTAGTTGAACCATATCTAGGTCCCGAAACCATGGTAACATAAAGAGGTGAACATAAATGGTATCGTAAAGAGGTAATCTGTTCTACGGTAGTGGTCAGAATCGGCTTGGGTTCGAACCAAGGCTGCAGCGTCTCTCGGACGGGGACGACATACGGGAGTCCCAGACGTAAACAGTAAACAAAATGATTGCACGCGTCTGTAGAAATAACCGACCAACTATTACCAACCAACCGACCATAAAGATTCACGAATAATTTATCGTATGTCTGATTATTGGTACGAAATATTGATTAGTTGTTAGATTAATCATGAATAATCAGGAAACATTACTCAATTAATACAATCGAAAAGCGTTCTAGAACTAACGCTTTTCGTTTACTCATAAGGAGCAGGGTGCAAGAGAAATGTGAAAGCCTGACTGTTCACTTCAATATACGAGGTGACTGGATTTAGCGTTCACGACATAATGAGGGTTAGCTTTTTAAAATGTTGTTTATTCATGTACTCGTTTTTAAATATAGGAGCAATGGTTTAATACGTCCTGCAGGCAATTGCAGGCACAATCGAATCATCTTACATTGTTTTCATATAAAGCTAAATTAAAATACATTTAATGTCCAGATACTAATTGTTCTTTTTATGGTAGAAGGGAACATTCGTATTTATAGTAAAGATATGTATGAGTATTGGTATGATACAATGATTGCCCTATGATTTTGAGGATTTGAAAAATGTTACTAAGTCCCTTTATTAGGGTACCACCATACAGAGATTTGGCTCTCTTACATACAAGATAAATCCTAAATGAACTTATAAAACAAGTGTGCTTCGCCAGGGAATCATTTTTAATATTCCCTGTCAACAATTCTGTTCAGCGAAGTTACGATAACAATATCACATAACGATCCTCTTATCAATAGCATGTACATAAGTGCGAGCGCGCGGTCGTATTGCATGCCCAAAACGATAATAACTATCGCTCGGCTCTGCGATAAATCGCACCTACTGTACTTCTTTATAAAGTACGCGTATTGATCGAGCGGTCGTGCAAACAAAAGGCGCACGCGGAACCATCAAATGTGGATGGTTCCGTAGGTCGTAGTAATTAATTGCAATGTTCTCAATTACAGAAGCATATCAGAGGCCATGAAAGTATGATTGATATTGAATTATAGTAACAAAACAACTAAGCATATTATGTGTTCTCTTGCCTGGCATTCCCCTTTAAGAAATATTGGAAATCGTAGAATATACATTAGCGATTGTACACTGCATTCGTCAATGAAAGCTATAATCTTCCTACACGGCAGTTTAATCACATTTGTCTATCCTTATGACTAAGTTTCTAAAATCATATTGATCGGTAGCTGGCCACCAATATTTGGCCAGGAATAAGTTCTTTGCCGATGCAAATGGACGTAGAGACGAAAAACGCGTACATTGAGCGAATTATGTGTGTGTTTTATGACATTTATTAACGAGTGGAGAAATATGTGAATTACAGTCTGCCGTGGAGGGCGCTATTTGATTTCAAGCCATTGTGTGTTTCTCGATAATTTGCTAATAAAAAAATGATATAACTTATTTTAATGTTTGAGCTTTGAAAATTGATTCGACTGACTCATGTGGATATCATAATATGACGTTAAATGATATATAACCTTCAGACCCATTTTAGTTTTTCTTGAAATTCAGATTTATTACTAAATTTACATTTACACCACACATATGATGCAGGAGGATAATGACTTCAAAAGTCTCCAAACAGATGACTGACGATAGGCTTCGCGCTGCGAGCTCAAATTCGGTCATGAAACAGTCATGTCATGAAACAGTCATGTCATGAAACAGTCTCCAAACAGATGGTTAACAATATACAGAAATAAATATTTCCGTACCCCACCGCCGATCAGTTGGACCACACTACGCCCCTGTCACGGAATATGGAAAAGAGGGAATGCCTTCAACTTCAACCTTCCAATATTACAGCGAACTGTCACGTTGACGTAGGCATGTTGTTAGGAATGCGTTTTACACGTATTCATCTATTGTCCTTAAAACTGTCCTTCAAATAACTCAGCAGGTAGTTGATTAGCCGATCCGATAGGCATCGTGCTGTCTGGCAGGTTCTACCGGCAGTGTACTAACCGCGATATGCCGAATTTGAGCGCGCAGCGCGAAGCCTATCGTCAGTCATGAACGTGAAAAGTTTTATTTTCTTTTATTTACATAGAAAATCTTCGTAGAAAAGCTACGAAGCCCATATTTATATGCCACAGACCAGGTTGATCAGCTGTTTGTGAGTGTTAGTCTTCGTTTGGAAGCTGCATTGTAAAACCAAACGCGCAACCTTGCACTATACACTGTTAGTGGCATAGAGTAGTGGTTGTTATAGGGTCTCCGCTACGGACTAGCGTATGCTGTATGCACTGAACACCACCACGGTGCACCGGTCCGGACGCGTCCATTATTTATAGGGTACGTCATTACAAAATATGTTGTTTTCTTTTAAAATAAAGAGTTGAGATTTGATATGGATGCAAAAAGGTATTTTTATGCTTTAGTTTTTATTGTAATGTATCTCATATTTTATCATGAAAGTTATGATACTATTAATGTCTGATACGAAATAAACCCCTTAATACACGGTGGAACACGCCATCGATTAGGCATACGGTATCCACATCTAGCGATCTGATTGGTTGCTGATTTCTCTCATGAATTAGTAATGCCTTATTCTCTTTTCTCATTAATAAATTACTGCGAATCCAGTGCTTAAAGGCTATATATGGGAGCCAGTTTAATAGTATCTATCTCTCTTACAGCTAGCTAGCTCGTGATCGCATAGAGAATCTCCAAGCCATATAGAGCCTTGACTAAAGGCTAGTAGTTGATATAATGCACACGGGCAGATTGCATCGACCACATTAAACAAACTTCAGTTAGCTTTGGCAGCACTGGCGTACCTGTATTTGGGAAGGGATGTAGGCTGCTGTCCCCCATTATCATTTAAAGTCACTTTATGAGGTAATTTTATAAAGTAAATCAGGTTTCAACGTTTATGTTATATAACGGTGTAACAACTCATTTCAATACACTATACAGAGTTTTCCATTGTTTCATATTAAACAGACTTAAACTTCCACAAAAGTGTTTACTACATGACACTACTGTCTGGCAGCACACATTATTGACGTTACAAGTGATCTTCATGGGAAGGGCCAGGGGGTTGGGCAAAGTTTTCCGTGCTGACACGTGCCTATTTTCCTCACATATGAGAAATAGGGGGGGGGGGGGGGGGGGGTGGGGGAATTACCCCGCGTTGCGCCAAATGCGTGGGAGGCGAAGGGGCTGGGGGCTGCAGCCCCCTGAGCCCCCTGGAGTTTTGAAAACGGTCATATTCGAGCAATAAGCACCTTAAATTCGGGCAAACCATGCCATATTCGGGCATACCATGTCTTTTAGTGCAACCTTGTGGTACATTCGGGCAAAGTCATCTTATTTTCGAGCAAATTCCGTCTCATATTAAAACAAAAAAATTGTTTTATTTTCGGACTGAGACATCAAAAACATTATCATTTTCAGACAGCATTTTTTTTTTGCTTGGCAGGTGTAAAAAATACTCAAATAATCCACATCAGATATAGATGTTCATCACAGTGAAAACATGACAAATGCATTTTAATTTATTCGTATTTTCTATGCGCTTATTTTAGAGCGCTTAACATTGTTGGTAACTCAACTGCTTTTACACAGAGTATTCAGCTTGCGTTCACACTTTAATGAGGGAAGTTCTCGACCAAATAAAAAAACATATTTTTAATTTTTTTGGGGAAATTCATATGCAGATACAGATGAGGGAGGTGAATTAATTACAGCGCGGTATGTATCCTATTATACATGGTTTAAAGCCCAAGTCCAGTTTCGGGAAACACGGGAGTTATACCTATTTGAACATCATGTAGTAATGAGCGATCGTTTCAAAATACACTTAATTCTTATTTTCATAGCTACAAATTAAATTTTCTCTGCTTGTTTTCATGAATTCATAGAAGAATACTAATGGGCCAACCTCATTGGAATTTTTTAGCTCTTACATTTGCTTTGTTATGAAGAAAATTAAAATTTTGTAAAATTTCCATGTAGAAGTCAAAATGGCTGCAGCTCGTAAGTGACGTCACAATCGATAGCAATTGCGAACGATACTAAAAATCGGAGCAAAGTTCATCCTGTCATAACTTTTTTATTGCTCTACCGTTTTGGCTCAGATTTTCGATCATGATTCTTCATAATATCACCTCATTTTATAGCAGACATCACATTTCTTGGGTGGAGTTCCCCTTTAACTATATACAAAATAATTCTAAACATTTAGAAATGTCTTGAATGATAATGTTTAGTGTTGCTCAATTATTTGTTATTGATGTGTGATAGATACATTTGTGACGAGGTGGTAGTGGGCCCCGTTGCAGAACTGAAGAGATACAATCGATTATAAGTTGCAATTAATCGTAAGTCAGATCACGTGTTCTACATTTTCTGACTTGCAATAAATCGTAACTTACAATTGATTACAATCTCTTTCTGCAACGTGAATGTTTGAATGGTATTCTAACGGTGTTAACACTGTATTAAAGGCATTACTACTAGTAGTTGCCATGTAGTTGACATGTTATAATCCATGTATACTTAGCAAAACAACACTTCATCTTTTATGGCTAAAATATGTAAAGATAATCATGGACTGATCATTTTCGATGTGGATGTTTGTAATAAGATTTGTCAGGTATTAATCAAAATATATATTACAAATTTGAAGACCATTCGTAATGACCATACTCTTGGCTGTTTAAATGGCTTTTACATTGATTCTGATCATCTCTGTTGAATGTTAATTTTTTGGAACTAAAACAAAAACATTTGTAAACATAAAATGTAAACAATCTTTTTGGTGAACGTGTAATATCATTATTTTACTCTTGAATAGCCCTATCCTATATTATTTGCTTATTCTACTTTTAGCTGACTCGTTAGGGGCTGTTGCTGTTGTTGTTTGTTGTAAAATATCCTTAAAACATGACTTTGAACTTTTTTAACTAACACAAGACGAGTTTTAAACAACCATTAACCAACAAAAGATAAGCATCACACTGACTTCAGTTTCTTTGAAACCCTGATTTATTGTTAACCTCTATATTTATCACGTGTGTATCATCCTACACATATATTGCTGTGTATGCCCAAAATACGGTAAGTACTATTACTTGATACATATCAGGGGCCGCGGAACCGGGGGGGGGGGGGGGGGGGGTGGCTGCAGCCCCCACTTGTTTGGCTTAAAACAAAGAAATACGTAAGCACAACATAATTATAATAACAACCTAAATGTGGTCAGCCCCCCGCACTTTCAAATCCTTTCCGCGGCCCCTGCATATTGTTTATAAGGATGATGACTTCTAAATTCGCCACACAGTAGCGTAGCTACAGGGGAGGGAGGGAGGGGGCGGGGGTACATTACCTAAAATATGATGGTAACAATTCTGCAGAAATCAAGAAATACATAAAGTGTGGCCCCCTCTCATATTTCCGGACCCCTACCCCAATTAGTTGGACCACACTACGCCACTTATGGACAAAAACATATACATTTCTAAAAACATGATTCGTCTTTTAAAGGAAAATACATACATATACCTATCATCTAGCTGACAAATGAGTCAGTATTATACAGATGGCAAATTGAAAAACATTCCAATCAGATCTACCTCTACTATGAATTAGGACGAATAATACAAAATGGGAAGTGATTTTAACTTCAAGGAGGAAGTTCAACGCACAATATTAATTTATACGATATGAACCGAACTGTAACGTGGACGTGAACATGTCGTGAGAAATGCATGTGATATATTCATCCCAATTGCTCAGCAGGTAGTTGCTTTGAATGAAAAGGGCACAGTTCATTAACCACGTTGAAAACAAACTTTGTTATTATTATTTGTTTTTGGCTGCACTGGCGTACCCATGTGTGGGTGTGTGTGTGCGGGTTCAGAGGCGCCGATTCGTTCGGAAAACACGAAGGGGTTCCCCCTCGCTGCGCCAATAATATTGATGGTAATAGACGTGCAAACTCAACTGTTCTTGCATAAAACACTCAATTTGGGGTTTCGCTTTGATGAGAGAAGTTCTCGGCCAAATAAACCTGAGCCATTCCTTGGAATAATTTGGGAAAACTTAGATGCAGGAATAGTTCAGAGAGGTGAACTTAATATAGAGGGGTATGTATACATAATTATGTCAGTCACTACAATGTTATAATTATATTGAATCATTTCGTTTACAAATAAATCATAATTACTGCAAATAAATTGAACCAGGCTATTGAATGCCATCTTTCAAATACAGTCAAACAGTCTATAGCGACTGCTCGAAGGACCAGCAAAAAGTGGTCGCTATAGACAGGTGGTCGCATTATACAGGTTAGCGGCCAATTTGAATTTTTGAGCGCACATTTCCCTGTATGCACATGTGTAATTAATTGGCATCTGTACACACACGAGTCCATAGTTTAATTAGTATGTATTGCATGCATAACTATTACAGTCAAACCTGCTAATGCGACCACCTGTCTATAGCGACCACCTGCTCATAACCACCGCTCTCTGGTCCCCCCGTGAAAAATCATGTGTTAAACGACCTGCGTAATGCAACCACCTGCCTAACGCGACCAGCGACCACCCCATTTGGGTCCCGACGCACGTTTAAACCTTCGTATAGCGACCAAAAATATCGCTTGAGCGACCCAGGCACCAAGAAGTTTGCCTTTGGTCTCTCAAGCCTCCAATTCTGAGCATGTCAATGCAAAAACAATTCATTAAAAAGGCCTTATCGACACCAAGTGCTTCAGACTCATAAACAAAGATTATTCGTTCCCTTCACTTCAGTACCTGATGATGATCCTGAAATGCGTCACACAAAGACACTTCACTCAACATCACAACCGGATTTGACATTTGACATTTGACAACAGTAATGTAATATCCTAGGCGTGGTGTTTCTCCATGATTCTAATTATGTAAATGATAAGCCGTGTTACGACAAAACGATGCATCTTGACTTCAGAATTATATAGAAAACACTTTATGAGCATTTTAACGTGCAGGTGAATCTCGTCTATTGATGAGTAAATAGATTGACACATTTTGTAATTTCAATTTCATGTATAAAACAAAGATAATCGTACATGTACAAACATGTAATATAATTTGAAATGTAATGCCAATTCATGTATAGTTTCAATTTTTGTTTTGGTTATGCATGCAACACAAACTTGAATAACCTACTAACACGAGCGTGTACCGATGCCATTTATTACACATGTGCATATGGGCATGATAGCGTGCGACCAGAAATTCAAAATGGTGGCCTATCTGTCTAATGCGACCACCTGTCCATAGCAACCGCTTTTCGCTGGTCCCTTGAGTGGTCGCTATAGACAGGTTTGACTGTACAAATGTATTGACATTATAGCTTAGTTGATATTAAATGTTTCTCTATATGTTTGTATTAATTATTGAACAAAGCTGTATCACTTCGGTGATCCCTCGCACTTATCCCCAAGTTGATTTGTATCCTTCGGGTTTATGTCAGGTTTATAATAGCTTCCGACCACTCTGGCAATGAGAATTAAGGGGTTTCAGGGACGAGCACCTTACGAGGGTTTTCTATAGCTCAGTCGGTAAGAGCACCGGTCAAGCAATCCGGAGGTCTCGGGTTCGAATCCCGTTGGAATCTCATTTTCATTGCCTTCTTTTAATCACAATATATTTCTGATCAGTTTCTCTATATGTTTGAATTAATTCAATGTTTGTATTAGCTTTTTAAGTGAAATTAAAATGTATTATTTTACTCATCATGAGAGAATCAGCAACACATCCCAGATCGAAATTCACATAGAACAAACAACTATAGGAGACCAATATAAATACAAAGGCCTATTGGTTTCTATGGGTTTCAATAGGGAAAGTGGAACATGGGTTTCTAAGGGATTCCTATATGGGTTTCCTAATGGTTTTGATTCTATGGGAATTTCGACCTGGCAAATGTCTATGGGTCCAAAGGAAACCCATATAAACCCATAGTAAATTCATAGGAAACCCATAGAGACAAATATGATTGTCCTATGGATTTCTATGGGAATTTCGCTGCTGCTGCTACTACTACTACTACTACTACTACTACTACTACTACTACTACTACTACTACTACTACTACTACTGCTACTGCTACTACTACTACTACTACTAATTATATACTATTACTGCTGTTACAACTTATACTGCTAATTTTACTGATACTGCTTTTATCCACTACGATCTATTATACATTACAAGTACTATGTTTTTAAAGGGATATATATAGTATTACTTTGTTGCCAAGTGCAAAAAGTAATGAATGGTTAATGAAATGTGTATTGGTGTGATCTTATATGTCCACTAAGTAATGTGTGCACATTTCATGCTAAGTTGATGTTTTTTAGACGAGAAAGTACACATTTCAATACAACGTGATATTCACTAACTCATTACACTTACTTTGTACACGGCTTAAATTATCCCGTATACAGTTTAACATCTTAAAGTTTAGTATACATTATAATAAGATCCATGGCGTAGCCAGTGTCAAGCCATATATATGGAGGGGTCGGAAGGTACACTGGGCTCAAAAAGAAACTTACAATTTGTCACATGGTCATATCTTGAAAATCTGTCAATCAAAATTAACCAAAACGACACACGGGATTACTTAAATACCCTAATCCAATGACATGTCAATATCCAAACGGTTACCTCACTGACAGAACTGAAAAATGCACTGGCATGGAACCGTTTGTTGTATCACATGTCACAGCCTGGACATTTCGGCAACAGAGTTTAAATGGTGACTAAATTAAAACATAAAAAGACTTTGGTTGATCTATAATGATGAATACATCACATATCTGTTGACTATTTGATGTACGTTTTTGTCATATTTTTTATATTATTTTTTCTATTATTTTCATTCTACCTGCCAAGATCCACCCCTAAAAAAACCCTGTACCATTGACTTCTATGACATAACAATACCATTCAACCATCGATCAGCTAGATAAACATAAACAAAGGATATGTTCTCACCCACTGAGTACCTAATTGGATGTTTTCATTGAAACCCTTCTTTTCATGGTGAGTGGGCATTGTATAAAACATGGATGCTATTGTAAACATGTGGTCAAATGACATACCAATGTCTTTTGTTCATCTAGCTGACTGATGGTTGAATGGTATTATGATGTCACAGAAGTCAATAGCTTCTGGCAGGTTTTTTAAGGGGTGAAGCTTAGCAGGTAAAAAAAAGAAATAAAAAAATAATATAAAAAATATGACAAAAATGTACATCAAATATTCAACAGATATGTGATGTATTCATTATAATATATCAACCAAAGTCTTTGTATTTTTGAATTTAGTCACCCTTTAAGGTAGGTTAGCAAGTCAAAACAAATTGACATGAAGGTAATGTCAGTTACCCAAACACAGAAATCAAATAACACAAAATCAATAGTGGGTGTGCCCACCATGTGCTTGGAATCATTCAGTGCATCTGCTACGCATGCCGTCAACCAGGCTCTGATACAGGCTCGGGGGATATTGTTCCTCTCTTCCTGTAGAGCTGCGGTGAGCGTGTGCATTAACAGGCGGATTGTCTCTTATTCTGTGACTTCTGGTCCCTATAGTTGTTCCAGGTCACTGCTTTTTGAGGTTGTGTCAAGTGGTCAACTGCTTTATATTTACTGACATGTGTTTGGAGCAGAGTATTTCAGTAATCCTGTGTGTCATTTTGGTTAATTTTGATGGACAAGATTTTAAGATATGATCATGTGAACAATTATGAGTTTCTTTTTGAGCCCAGTGTAATTCAAACGTGCGTATAGATCTTGGTACAAAAAATGCTGTTTTATGAACTCCTAATGAATTATTAATTATTCAAATCATACGATTCTTATGGTAATATCCATTGTTGGGTTATTTTTAGGGGTCTAGAGGCAGTAATACTCTTTGCTTATGAGTCAAAATCACTTGGTGTCGGTAATCAAGCATCTGTCTGAAGTTCATTGTCATTTAAAAAGTTGTATACATTCACATGCTCACAATTGGAGCCTTGAGCGACCCAGGGAAATGGGAGTTCCCAATTCCCTGAGCGACCAGAGGCGACCGAGTTGGTGACTTGGTCGCTCAAGCGCTAGTTTTGTGGTCGCTACACACAAATTTATATGTGCGTCGGTACCCAAATGGGGTGGTCGCTTGTCGCGTTAGGCAGGTGGTCGTATTACGCAGGTCGCTTACACATGATGTTTCACGGGGTGACCAGAGAGAGAGGGGTCGTTAAGAGCAGGTGGTCGGTTTAGACAGGTGGTCGCATTAGCAGGTTTGACTGTATTCTTAATATTTCAGGAATTAGTTTCTATACTAATATATGCTTAATGATGCTCAATTATTTGTAAATGATGTGTGATAATTTTGTGATAATTTTGAGTTGATGTTTTAATTATGTTAAAATAAATGTTGATATCGTATTCTAATGATGTTGAGACTGTAAAGGGATCTAGTAACATTGTGCATGTGCAGAAAGTGATGAGTGGTTTGTAAAACATGTAGTTTTGTGATTTGATATGTCCTCTAAGTATTGTGTGAATATGTTTCGTTAGATATACAGTACGTTATATGGCGGAGTAAAGATCAACATTTCCAAGTGATATTACTTAACGTATAGCACTGACGTTGTACACGGTTTTGACTATCCAGTGGGTAGTTAAAATCCGAACACTTCAACCGTTAATACTTTTGTGTGAAAGAGAAAAAAAAAAAAAACCTGTTCAATGCTTGTACATAATCAACTGATCGGTCTGGTTGAGGTGACTCCTTGTAGTCACGATGAAGCAGATACATCGATCTTTGTTCAAGCCAGGCATGCAGCTGCAACTTCACGGATCAAAGTTCTCATGATTAAACACAGACTCATAATTTTGGATTTGTTACATTCTCCTCTAAATATTCTTACGTTAAACAATCAGTACGCTTTTTGATGCACAAAAGACATCTGGGCTTCCGGTCTATGTGTTACTGCTGTGAGACTTAGAGAGACACGAGTCTTCCGGTGTACCTTCTGCTGAAGGGTGGCTTTGCAGCTATTTTATAGAGCAGGAAGCCAGGAAGGCTTGCACTTTTTGAGTCGGCTGCTGTACTGGTTGCTGAGCAGACAGATGTTGAGGGATTCAGTGGGTCTGCTGTAGACATTGGGGTTTTGTTCTATATCTGCGAGAATCTCAACACATGAGATATACTGTTAGCTGATAAATAAACCACCAGAACACAACTAACAAACTGTCTTCTGTGTATCATTTCGCCTCATCTAACCGTTCCACGACAGTAGCATCAATGGTTAGAAAGATATTCCCGATTTAGTAAAAGTGTGCAAAAACGTCAAATAATAGTATTGTCTACCAAATTTGGTCGCAACGGATTATAAACGATATTTTGATGTTCAAATCACATGTAAGGTTTAAATGTAATATACACAACCTATTTTATGGCTATAATTGGGAATTATACCGAATTTATTGCGATATTTGCATTCTTTTGTAACGTCTAGTTATTTCGAACATGATCGGCCCTTCATAAGTTCTATTGTATTGTTGCATGCTGTTGCAGGTCATCGAAATCCCCGTGTGACTGCTCCATTAGTTACCTTATATTATGTAAACAAATTAAAAGCAATATTTATAATATAATTATGTTCTTGTAAAATGTAAAATCACTTTAATAGCCTTATTATTACCCATACTGTATAATGTCAATATTTATATGTAATTGTGTAAAACTACCGCAATTAGGCATGCGGGGTGCCATGGCAGTTGTTTCCAAACCATAAATAAATCAATAATACCATAATACACCTAAACTGATTTCTCCCAAAACAGTGTTTAAATCCTAAATGGAATTCACCGAAAAAATTAAATACATTGAGCAAGTATACCATACTGGTCCCGGATGTAATGTATGATTTAAAGGGATAGTGCAGTTCTTTGTCAAACTGAATGATGAATGTTAGTAACCAAAACTTGCACCATAACAAACAAACTAGTTATAACTCCAATTACAAACGACAAGTACATTTTTTTTTATCGTTTAAAAGAGCTGTCAAAAGGGCGCTGTGATATTTTGTTTAACTAATGATTAAATAAAGGGATCTTCAACAACTATTTTGTAAAAAAAAAGTGTTAGCATTTTATTTTGTTTTTCTTAAATCATCGAATACACCTGTGGGGTCCAAAGTTTATTCCGATTGGATATATTTATTGTTTTTTAGCTCTATCTGAACCGGTTTATTTATTACCTCACAACAAAACAAATTTCTTGAAGCGTCCATAGAAGGACACAAACTTAACTACCTGTTCAAAGACATGGGAGGGGCTCTTTATGTCTACCAAACCATTACAACATATTTATCATTTGCCATATACTACCTCATTTTCATCTTGGCATAATACAGGGTGGCCCAGAAATAACGGAACGGGGCACTTTCCAAAATAAAGTAACGAAATGACTGGGTTTCAAATGAAAATTGATACCAAGAACATTAATTTTGGTCTTGTAGTTTTTGTTTTAGAGCGCTGTGAGTGACACCATGTCAGGGTTCATTTTTCTTCAATTTTGACTGACCTATTGGCTAAAGAATGACCCGAACGGCTCGTCATAGAATTACGGTGCACTTGATGCGGACATGCACCTTTGTTAATGTGCATTCGACTGAATAGCCAATGCTCCGCCTTGAGCGGGGCGTAGTAGGGTGATGTGACATGTAGGAGGTGCATGATTACCATGGTTTCATTAAATGAGTCGCTCCACAGATCCTGTGTGAGAATTTAATCGTGCGTTTGACAGTATTTTGTGCAAGGTGGTGAAAGGGAAACGGGCTAAGATTTCGGGTTGGGTTATTTTTCTAGGGGTTACCACCCATTTATTTCTAGACGCTATCTGCATGATCTGTGCTACGCCACTGCCTATTCAGGCTATTCAGTCGATTGCACATTAACAAAGGTGTCTGCATCAAGTGCACCGTAATTCTATGACGAGCCGTTCGGGTCATTCTTTAGCCAATAGGTCAGTCAAAATTGAAGAAAAATGAACCCTGACATGGTGTCACTCACAGCGCTCTAAAACATAAAATACACGACCAAAATTAATGTTCTTGGTATCAATTTTCATTTGAAAAGACACACTATCCAGTGGACCCAGTCATTTCGTTACTTTATTTTGGGAAGTGCCCCGTTCCGTTATTTATGGGCCACCCTGTATACAGGGTGTTTATAAAAAAGCGGAACCCAACTTCCACCCGCAATATTTTATTTAATAAACATAATTATATTTATTGCAATATGTCATATCAAAGGTTAATTCATACTCTTTCGTTTGATACCAAATATGTTGTGATAACGTCATGCATGATTGAATACAACCTGTTTAAAAAGGGTTATGTAAAAAGTACTTTGCACACAAGAGTAGAAAGTAATTGTTAAATGCAATGTTAAGAATGAAACAATAGCCAAAGTCAAGTAACATTTCATGATGTTTCTTGATTCATAGTTTTACATTTTATTCAACTTTGAGAAGAGTTCATGGTCCACAATCATCCCCAATGTCCTTCCATATGACGCCCATGTCTGTCCGCACATGTTTGTGCTCGTGTTCAGTGGTTAGTTGCATGGTCAGGCAAGGAACTGATTTAAAAAGTATCTCCATGTTCATTTATTTACGGAACAAAAGGATTACAAGACAAACGAACACAAGGAGAGGTTTCAATGAATGACCATCATACCGTGTTGATGAATAGATCTAAATCTTGTGCGCAAAGCAATTTTAACATTGCTCGTTTAAAATGCTTGCAATAGACCGCTTCTGTAATGTATGCAAATATTATGCGTAGGACGTCAGACTCCCCGTTGGCAAGCTTAACAATAGTAACTATGTCCGACAAGCTCCGGCAAATTTAGCTTGCCGGACCTAGTTACTATTGTTCAGCTTGCCAACGGAGAGTCTTACGTCATACGCATATTATTTACATTATTATTTACATTAATTTACATTACAGAAGCGGTCTATTCGATAACTACAAGCTCAATTATTACAAATATGGTATCAAATGAAAGAGTAATACATTATCTTTGCGATGATATATGGCAATAAACATAACTATGTTCACTACTAAGATATTGCTGGTGGAAGTTGGGTTCCGCTTTTTTGTAAACACTCTGTATTTGTTTTCTGTCACACTTACCATTGCACTTATAGTTTTATTCTATAGGTCATTTAACTAATAACTATACGATTATTGTTATTTTTCATTTTAATCAGTTGTGATCTACACAGCTTGCAGTTATGGATTTCAAGCGGAGAAACCTTGTGCCAATTGTCGTCGGATGCCTGATCTTCTTTACATTCATGGCAGAAGTGCAAAGCGGTATGTTGTTTTCTACTTTTAAAACAATGTATCCCAGCTACTGTTTTTGTTTTTGTTTTGTGTTTGTGTGTATACATGCGACATTAAAATTAAGACATTTATATATAAACGTATCATAATTCTTTTGAAAAGAATATGATTAAATGCATGTATGTTATGGACATTGCATGTAACGTTTGCATGTTACGCTTGGATCCCATATTCAAGACCATTTTATTTAGCATGTATGGGGTCCACAATATGAAGTAATGTGTATTTAGACACAATATCCATGATTAACCAAAGTACCAGTGCATGCAACTTCTCCGTAATCGGTTCCCCCTGTCTCCCTCACTCCCCCTCTCCCTATCCCTCCCCTCCCACCCCAACTTTCATTGGAATTTGAATAGACACAAAGTCCTGTACACGTGGTTATTGAATTTCCTGGCTCTGCATGGCCGGCTATTATGAATGACACATGCAGTGATCACAATGCAGTGGCACCGGATTCAAGCCTACTCAAGAAATTGAGCAAAGTGAGGGTGCTACGTAAGGGTCTCATGATTGTGTGCAGTAAATTTAATTATTTCCTCAGAGTTAATGACATTAGAAAAATCTTTTAGAAATCAACCAAAGAGAGTCAAATCCTGAAAATATTCAAGCACATCCATAGATTTATTTCCAATATACTGTACTTTTTAAAAACTCGTCCGGAATTCTCCTTTAAACGAAACAAAACGACATGAACGTCCAAGTAGAATACTCACCAACCAACACACTCGCATCCCGAATTAAGAAATAACCATTAATGGTGATTAGTGCTGAGTCAAATCGAATATTTTTAATTTCGAATATGAGTCGTGTAAAAACGGTCGGATATCGAATATCCGAAAAAAAAAGAAAAAAAAAATAATAATATTTATTTTTATATCCTACATGAATGAAATCCTGTTCAGTGATTGGTCTACATAGCGTCATGTGACCAAACATAGTAATGCCCATGGAGAAAAATGTGCTATGCGTGACGTCATTCATGGAATAGTAAATGCTATTCCATGAATGACGTCATAGACGCCGGGTGATCATATTGAGCCCATAGAGATGCGTGTTATAAAACTTCCCTGCGAGCAGAGGTCTTGTTTTAGCTTGCGAAAGATGCTCGACGAGATTTCTCAAAGAGTTTTTAAAAATAGAAATACAGCATATTTTCACCCGTGAATATCAATAAGTTCCAAAGAATATTCTAGAGATGCATTTCATGTATAACGTAGCGGTATTCGAATTTAAAAATTACGACAATGGTGCACATTGTGCATCGTTGTCCTTCTGTGGTCGTGACACTAATTCGTCATTTAACAATCGGCCGCGGTGTGCACTGCACTAGCTGTATGTGTAATGTATTTTCTCCATACAATTACACGTGTGTAGTATGTAAAGCAGGTTAATTATTCACTTTGATGCGCGCGTTTTGCATTTGGGTGCGCATTAGTTGTTAAGGCGCGTAACCATGAATGGAAAGATAGCGCAATACGCGCTCTGCGCTAGGACTATTGCGCAAAGAGGGTCAGTGTCACAAACAGAACATAGTCAGTGCAGTGATGGTTCCATGATCAATGTTTAGTTTTTCTTTATATTTTTCTTTAATTGAATTGAAATCATTTGTTTTTGCGATGATAATGATTATGCGAAGGATATAAAACAAATATATCATGCACTATTTCGAGCCACTAGTGAAATTATGGATTCCTCGGTGACAGAAAAAGCACTATGTTCTTCGGGTCTACGACCCTCAGCACATAGTGCTTTTCCTGTCACCTCGGAATCAATAATTTCAACTAGAGGCTCTCAGTGCATGGTATATTTGTTTATTATATCCTACATGAATGAAATCCTGTTCAGTGATTGGTCTACATAGCGTCATGTGACCAAACATAGTAATGCCCATGGAGAAAAATGTGCTATGCGTGACGTCATTCATGCCAGGTGATCATATTGAGCCCATAGAGATGCGTGTTATAGAACTTCCCTGCGAGCAGAGGTCTTGTTTGAGCTTGCGAAAGATGCTCGACGAGATTTCTCAAAGAGTTATTTAAAAAGAAATACAGCATATTTTCACCCGTGAATATCAATAAGTTCCAAAGAATATTCTAGAGATGCATTTCATGTATAACGTAGCGGTATTCGAAAAAAAAAATGACGACAATGGTGCACATTGTACATCATTGTCCTTTTGGGTCGTGACACTTATTCGTCATTTAACAATCGGCCGCGGTGTGCACTGCACTAGCTGTATGGGTAATGTACGAATAACAATTTTCTCCATACAATTACACGTGTGTAGTATGTAAAGCAGGTTAATTATTCACTTTGATGCGCGCGTTTTGCATTTGGGTGCGCATTAGTTGTTAAGGCGCGTAACCATGAATGGAAAGATAGCGCAATACGCGCTCTGCGCTAGGACTATTGCGCAAAGCAGGTCAGTGTCACAAACAGAACATAGTCAGTCCAGTGATGGTTCCATGATCAATGTTTTGTTTTTCTTTATATTTTTCTTTAATTTAATTGAAATAATTTATTCTTGCGATGATTATGATTATGCGAAGGATATAAAACAAATATATCATGCACTATTTCGAGCCACTAGTTGAAATTATGGATTCCTCGGTGACAGGAAAAGCACTAAGTTCTTCGGGTCTACGACCCTCAGAACATAGTGCTTTTCCTGTCACCTCGGAATCCATAATTTCAACTAGAGGCTCTCAGTGCATGGTATATTTGTTTAATATTTATTTGTTTAATTGTTTTTAATTTTATTTTTTTAAAATAATTTTTAAAAATAAATATTCTGTCCGTTTTTTCAATTAGAATTGGCAGTACAGTGTGATGTTAGTGTACAAACTGCTGTCAAGATGAAATACTTCGATATCTCATCATTTTTATTTTTTATTTTTTATTTTTTTCTTTATATTTTTCTTTAATTTAATTGAAATAATTTATTCTTGCGATGATTATGATTATGCGAAGGATATAAAACAAATATATCATGCACTATTTCGAGCCACTAGTTGAAATTATGGATTCCTCGGTGACAGAAAAAGCACTATGTTCTTCGGGTCTACGACCCTCAGAACATAGTGCTTTTCCTGTCACCTCGGAATCCATAATTTCAACTAGAGGCTCTCAGTGCATGGTATATTTGTTTAATATTTATTTTTTTAATTTTTTTAAATTTTATTTTTTTAAAATAATTTTTAAAAATAAATATTCTGTCCGTTTTTTCAATTAGAATTGGCAGTACAGTGTGATGTTAGTGTACAAACTGCTGTCAAGATGAAATACTTCGATATCTCATCATTTTTATTTTTAATTTTTAATTTTTATTTTTATTTTTTTCTTCGGATAATCGTATCCGAAAATTTGTATTCGGTATCCGACCTTCACGGTCGGATATCGAATATCCATTCGATTTGACTGAGCTCTAATGGTGATACTGTTTCCCATTAATTTAAATGTACAATTAATGTATTATTTATATATGCATATAATCATTATGTACATTCCACTTTATGATTCTACTGTACAGATGACAAGATGTTCATTGTCCGCACGCCGAATTCTCCCGATTTTTGTGATCAAATCTGGATGTCGGAATCTAACCGTACTTCATTTTATAGAAGCGCTAATCAGACAGAACTCCCTTTCTGTGTATATGAACTTAAAAGTATCATCTACGACCACCGAAACGACATGATCTACTGGGTAGATGGTACCGTTGTCCGACGTGCAAAGATCGATGGTTCCTTAACGGAAATACTTTACTTTGAACCATACACTTGTGAGTTGAATTAGACGTGCGAAATTAATAGTGCCGTCACACCCAAGCCGTTCTCGCTGCGCTACTAATCCCGATTCATAAATTTGGCAGTGGGAGGCGAAACATTGTCCGAACGATGATTAAATGACGAATAAATGGGAGGATTATCGCACATAGGTGAAAGGATAGCCTCTCATGCATGGACATACAATGGCTCCCTGAACAAAAGAGTAGGTCGCCGAAGGAAGACGTTCGTTTTCGACATGTCAACAACGAACGTGTCTTCGGCGACCTAGTCTTTTGTTCAGCGAGCTATTATGCATTCATGAAAGGATATCTATTGACACATGTGAGATAATCTTCCCATTCTGATCCTCATTGGACAAAATACATTGTGCAGATACATTCCAGTGATTGTGATCAGCTATTGTCTAGATTGTGGCTAGAGCGTGGCTTGGGTGTGACGGCACAGTAACCAATTAAATCATCCTCCAGAATAATTAAGCCTTAGCCACCAGTGGCATACTTACGAGGATGGGTTAGGATTTGACCAAACAATAGAATACTTGCTCACTGTAATAGAAAATAACCTTCGATCTAGAGATGGAACGTATAATGAATATTCTAAACGCCTTTGCATTGTATCATGCCCAAACTGATATGCTTGTGATGTTTCAACATGTATTAGACACATTTATTTGTTTATGTATACAAATATTTTCTTTTACCCAAAGTTGATATTGCTGTCATCGTGCTCGATTTGGAAAACGACAGTTTGTTTTGGTTGCAAACCTACGGGGCTATCAATAAAGCAAACTTGGATGGATCGGAGATGGTGTCGATCACTGAGGGTCTGCCGCCAGATCCCCGTGCGATGACGATTTCATACAAAAGGAGGTAATTTATTCTGTTTTCCAAGCGAGAGCTGATTGAGTCTAAAACGGTTTATTTGTTTAGAACTTTGAAAGTTTGACTATACAGAACATGATTGTACCGTGCGTGGTGGCACAGCAATATATACAGCGTCTGTGTCATGCACATGAGTTCATGGGTTCGAGCCCCGACCGGGTTATGCCAAATACCATCGTGACAATGGTACCTGCAGCAGCCGTGCTAGCCACGCGTTCGGTATACATAGCACGGCGTATTGTAATAACAAAGACTATGGTGCGGTCCGTTATTCCGAAGGTTCGTTATTCCGACCACACACATTTCGTATACCTGAGGGATCGTTAATCAGAAAATGAAATAGGGTTCGTTAATCCGAACATATGTTGCATTAATCCGAAGGTTTGTTATTTCGATGGTTCGTTTATCCAAAAATTAAATATGGTTTGATAGTCCAAAAATTATATGGGGTTTGTATTAAACCTTTCGGATAAACCAACCTCATTTCATATTCGGATAACGAACCTCATTTCATTTTCGGATTAACGAACCTTCGAAATATCGAACCCGATTTCATTTTAGGAGAACAGAACCTTTGGAATAACAAATCCTCGGAATAACGAACCTTCGGAATATAACGAACCTTCAAAATAATGAACCTTCGGAATAAGATGTAACCGAATCCGTTAGGTGTCTTTGGTAGTAATCCAGGGCCAGCTGGAAGAGCATAGTTCGTAGATTAATAAAGTGGTATAGGTTTTCCCACTCAATTTTGCATTCTTTTCAATCGAATTCCTCTATACTCATTCGAATTCGCGCGTTGCCGTGTAATCGTTGGTATCGGTCTTCCAATTCCGAATAAGTGCATGCGAATTAATGCATACGCACACGCTTTCGTGAATAGACACAGAAGTTCATTTATGGACATTCGAATTCGCGAATGTGCAGGCAGTGCAGCCAACTGTCAACTGCCCTTTCGCGAATTTGAATGACCATTGATGAAAAGGTATGCACTTTGTGCAAATTCACTTGCTCCTACGTGATTTTGAACGACTATTTACGAATTCGAATGATGCTTTGGTACTTCTGGCAGTCTAGCCAGTGTTAGTATTTAGTCCTGAATTATGATAAAATATATGGAGTAACTTCTTTATAACAAGCCTTGTATAGTAAGGTATCAAGATATCAGACAGAGCGAGGTGAATCAATGGGCAAAAGTTACTTGTGATAATGATATTTCACTGTACATTATTTAAAGAAGAAGTCAAATTAATACTTCACTCCTCAACAAATGTTATTTAAACCACATGGTCATTTAATAGATCAATTGCAAATCTTGCAGGTCAGACAACAAAGTTAATTATTGAAAAGTAAAGTTTGTTTGTGTTTTTTGGCATTTCAATGCTGTAATGTTTGTCCTCAATAACAGCAGACAAAAGTCCTAGAAGAAGAACACACATCACTGTCATGCACTATGTTCGCTTCTTTCAACAGGTCCTAGCGCTAGCCAAACTATCTTTTTTGTAGGGCCCTTCAGTCGTTTATGTCTTTAAAAGTTTACGTGTGTACATCTATAGATTGATAATCAAGCAAACAACTAATTAAAAAATAGAACACATTAAAAAGAACAAAAAACACATTATATCTTTTAAAACACATTACTTGCCTCCTAGCATCAAGTTCAAAAGACTGAGATTAGGGTTAGCCAGTCATCTAGAGTCTTTCCAGTACACAAGTCATCCATGAAATCCATCCACAGGGTAGACCGTTTTCTTTGAGGTTGTGGTGAGGATTTCTTTCCTCGCCAGGATATCACGCTGTTTTGGTCATGCACAAAGGCATGAACAAACCTATCCTATGTGCTTCACGATCAGGGATAAAATCTAACACCACTTCAACTCCGTATGCAGTGTTCTTTTTTTAATGAAAATACTGCACGTATGCAGAATGTTATGGGAATATTGTAATATGATTGACATGTCATGTGTCACAATTTTTAATAAAGTTGATATATCAATTTGACAGTAAATAAAAACAAAGTTCATAAACATTCTCAATACAAATCGAGCAAGGCTTACAAGCTCACCTAGAGAAATTTTTTTTCCTTAAATATTTGTATACAACTTAATATGAAAATGATAAATTATATTTTAATTTGTATAATTTTTCATTTCATTTCATTTGAGCATTTATTCCGATTCAATTTCAAATTTTAAAAATACATGATTTCAAGGATTCATATACAATAATAAAAACAACAACATTAAACAGCTTATTACAAAAGCATTATAACTATTTACATGAACGGCATACACAAATAACACACACACATAGAAAAGGAGAAATTAAAGCGATATTTAAAATATGAACCATTCAAGAAATTTGTTTAGAAATTGTTATCAATTAATGATTTCGGAAAAGGGGTGCACAATTAAAAGCCATAAAGAGGCTTGATAAGTTTCGTGCACACCAGATTATTGAGTTTAATTCATAAGTAATAACTTTAAAAGTTCGACAAGTCAAATGGTCTTTATAAAATAATCATAACATAATTAATTAATAAATTTATAATTCATAACTTTTTCTTATGCATTCAGAATTAATGTCTACATTCACGAGACAAAATGCAATGTTACTTGCTTACTTCGCCTATTTAGAAATACTTAGTAAATTACTGGGCATTCATTTAATTAAAAATAAATTAATTACATTAAAAAACACAGCATGATTTACCTCAATTATGTTATGATAGAAGAGCTCTGCATGAGTTTCGACCAGCTATACGTGCCATGCTAAATATGTAGACAGTTCCAAGAATAAGTTTCCAGTCATGCCCAACGCTGCTTCCCTGAAATGCAAAACAATTGTTTTATTTATTACATCTGACTGAATTACATGAAACGTATCATACAAATTGCAGTGCAAAATTATGAACAAAATATATTAGTTTGTACACATGTTTCACACTTCACCGAATAAATGATTTTTTGTAAATAAAATTACTCCTATATTTGTGCACATTAAACCATTTTGTTAACATTATTTCATTATACATTAATGAATAATTACTTATTTCTAAATCCAGAAGTATATGTAGGGGAATTTACTTTTGAATTGAATAAAGTCAATAACATAAACAAAACGTCAACAATATTCATATAGACTATTGTTAAACAGCTACGAATTTCACTCACCAGCGGACGTTCATCAGTAGCTCGCACGCCGAAGATACCCCGTGCTACGCAAGTCCCATCTCGATGAGCAGCTCGCGAGCGGATGGTTTCTACAGGAGAGAAAATCCGTACAAATTTATTAATTTCTCCGTGAATAAACATAATTCCATAATGAAGCTTATTATTGATACGATCGAAATATTTTTCAGCTTTGAAATATATGACATTTGTAATAATAGAGGTATGAGATAAGGGCTAAGGAATACTTACCTGAAATCGGAATAAAGGTCTGTTTTCAGTAGACTTTGTACAAGGTGAAAGTTTGTTTGGAACTATTGAGCGTAAAATTTTACCTTTGACCCCGAGTGTCGCAACTCTCTCTATTTAGGGGAGACTGTACCCCAAATTTGCCCAAAATATTATTTTATGCCTAAAAAAGTATTCTTACTTAGCCATCTTCTTTGTACATTCAATTTTCATCTTGCAAAGTTTGAACAGAAAATATGTATTCTAGACCCCTCAAAAGGTGATATTAATGAGACAAAGGTACTTAAAATATAAAGAAAACAAATTAGATGGCACTTTCTCAGATATTGAATAATGCCAACGTTATGGCACCATTTCCTTACCCGACTCTCTATAATTTCTTTAATTCACCTGAAAATTAGCACAGTTATAGAGGACACCAGTGTGAACAATCTGAACCCCACTTATTTGTGTCACAAATGTAACATTTTAATTATCAATATCATGTTTAATAATTAATATTTATCTTTAATGCTTCATAAATCGGTTGTTATCTTCACCTTGTAGAGTCATGCATAATGAAGCTTTCCTACAGATTTCAGACCAATACGACTATCAGGGACAAAGTTATTTGGGAAATACAAAGTCGCTTTGTTTTCCTTTGTTTTATAACCTGTGACCTTGACCATGACCTCGCGACACAAAATGACTGTTGAAATCGCCTTTTTGTCACTACAAAATATTTCTGCCAAGTTTAAAGAGAAACAAATGCCAAACAATGAAATTTGCAAAAAAGTACAGTCTCCTCTTAACGCGCTCTGATATTTTGGTGATGCTGCCTCCAGTGTTCCGTCTTTTAGAGGGTCAAAGGTCATACTTTGATAAATATACATTTTAGTGTGCCATCCTTGACGGATTCTTTTTAAATTTTGTATGGAAGTGTGTATCTTGGTATAATCTATACACCTATAATTGTTGGTGATGCTGCCCCAGTGCTCCGTCCTTTATAGGGTCAAAGACCATTTCTGTCTTTTGCGTGCTCTTACTGTCACATTTTTCGAAAGATTTGTTTCAAATTTTTTATGGAGGTGTATCTCTCTAAAATCAACACATCTTTAGCGTTTGGTGATGCTGCCACCCGTGTTCCATCTTTTATAGGGTCAAAGGTCATTTGTTGGTGGTGGATGTCTAGTGTATGCTCTGCAGGTCATATTTCTTGACAGATTTCTTCCAAATTTTGTATGGAAATGTATCTTGCTATAATCTATACACCTATAAATGTTGGTGATGCTGCCCCCAGTGCTCCGTCCTTTATATTGTCAAAGATCATTTGTGTCTTTTGCGTGCTCTTACTGCCACATTTCTCGAAAGATTTGTTTATAATTTTGTATGGAGGTGTATCTCTCTAAAATCAACACATCTTTAGCGTTCGGTGATGCTGCCACCCGTGTTCCATCTTTTATAGGGTCAGAGGTCATTTGTTGGTGGTGGGTGTCTAGTGTACGCTCTGCAGGTCATATTTCTTGACAGATTTCTTTCAAATTTTGTATGGAAATGTATCTTAGTATAATTACAAACTTATATGTGTTGATGTTGCAGCTGCCCTCGTTGTTCCGTCCTTTAAAGGGTCAAAGGTCATATGTATGTTTTGCGCTCTAACTGCCAAACGTATTAATGGATTTCTTTCAGGTTTTGTATGGAGGTGTGGCTTAGCCAAATGTACACATTGTAAGTGTCTGGTAATGTTGCCACCTGTGTTCCGTCTGTTATAGGGTAAAAGGTCATATGTTGGTGGCTGTCTTGTGTGCCCTCTGCAGGCTCTTCAATCACAATTCTTGACAGATTTCTTTGTCCCTCCTTCGAACATAAGGATGACGCAAAAAGCAGTGCCGGGGGAATACATTCGCATTGCGCGGCAATGGAAATGTCTAGTTATTATCATTATCAGTAGTAGTAGTGATAATAGTAGGGGAGGAAAAGGGGGGTCCCATGCATCCCAAATATATATTTGTTTAACTAGCATTTGTGTAAACCTAATATGTCTAGTTAAAGAATGTTGATGTTCCCAAGACTAAATCGTGTCCCATGCGTGTGTTTGGCGGCCATCTTGGACACTATGTTAGATTTCAATGGAAGAAAGTGTAACTTACCTAAATGTTGAATAACGGGACATGAAAAGAAAATTGAACATGTATTTAGGGAAAGTTGTCAACGAGGGACTATTCTGAAACTAATTTGTATACGTAATTTGGCCATCTTTGCTTTTGACCAAAAAAAACACAACGATTTTTTAATATATCTCTTGGAATAGCCTATTAAAAATACCAATAAACGTGACTGTTCATCACACAGGGGGTCTTGGCTGCCATTTTGTGCCACTCTTGGCCACCATGTTGGATTTCATTGAAATCCGTGTAAATTGATTATGTTTGAAGTATAGTCATCATGTAAGACATATTGACATATTTTATATGGGTGAAGTAGCAATGGGGGAATAGTCTAAAGCATCATTCTTATGATTCAACTAATTTCAAAAATTCCTTTTCGGATATCTTTAAAAGGGTTTCACCACCCCAAAATAATATTTGTATAAATGAAAGTCAACTTCTTTAGTATTCTATTCCATCGACAAGTTCACAAAAATATGTTTCCAGAAAAAAATATAAAATTGGAAAACGCATCACTATTCTAAAGCATGCGTTCATCGGTCTGCATGTACGAAGACTTCTTTGGTTAGAGCGAACGAATCGTCCGGGATTATATTTTCTCCGAACGTACGCGGTATAGCATTGGTGCACTCGCAAATATTTGGCCCGTACATAACCAGGACATAGTAGTGGTTCCGTAAGTGGTGGAAATTGGCTGCTTTGTTTATGAATTACACAAACCTTTATGTTAACCTATTATGTGTTGTTCTTTGCCTGGTGTTCCCCTTTAAGATGAATGAAATAAACATAAAATACAAAACAAATGAGCACGCGTTTTGATAATTTCGCAACTAGGGATAATTACAAAATATAATTATCCATCTTGGATTTTAATGAAATAATCTTTATGTACAGGACATAAATATCTTTCTAAAGTATCGTAAGTTCAAGTCAAACGATCACATTTTCTGTATGATAGTTTATTGAGGTATGATCTCAGACTATCAAACCCCACATATGGGTTTTGGTAGGCACTTTGGCGGCCATCTTCGACTTAACCAATCTCCAATCATCTGCTTTAGCAGAGCATTGCCGGACTTTTGCCGTGCATTGAAATACATCGGACATGAACACTGGCTGGACGTGGGCTGAGTTAAGTCAGTTCCCTCTGGGATTTGGATCCGATCATAAATATATAGCGGACCAAGAGCCCGGAGTGTATCCACCTTTACCTTTAGCGAAGTCCAATATCGGTTTCATCACGTGTAGCACAATTCCACCTGTGCTGTTTAATACATTTCGATTCATGCAAGGTTGTCATTATGTTGCTATTTGTCATTATCTTATCCTCATGGAAAATGACTTCCAGGGAGTCATCTAGCCCATGTCAGCTAGGATTCGAAACTTACGTCTAACCACTGTACTACAAATGCATACGCACTGACTCGAACCAAGCCAACAAGATATGCCTGGTATAATTGAGCAAATGACAATTCTAAGCCACCTCAGCAAGAGAAGAAAATAAATCCACAAGATCGCTGATGCAATAGCTTATAAATGCATTAGGTGGAAACAAGTTCGCAGCTGTTTGAATGGCAATGATTGCACAAATGATCAGCGACCATGATGCATAAACACCTCTAGTATCATGGGACCGTACCGGACTGGCAGAGACTCCACCACCACCTGCCACACCAATGGCCTTAACAATCCATTTCAAAAATATGAAGGAACTCCTAGCGCTGTCTATCAATGGAGAGGGTCTAAAGGACAATGACTCATTGATACTGATGCGAGACTCACACGAGGAGCACATGCTGAAACCTACACAAATATGACAACAAGTATACACTCATAACCCTGGAATCAAGTTAGAAGACGACACTGCGAAGCCGTCTGTGAACAAGATCCTGATTAAACATTGGCGGTTATTATGAGACGAGAGGTGGACCGGTCGACTGATCATGCTGGCAGAGGCCATGAGTGGCCAATACTAATTATATTCCACACAGGCCTTCTTTTTAATCAAATGGTTTTAAAATGGCCACACGGATGCATCAAGATGAAATCAGGTTCAATGAGACTTGAGATACAGATGTTGAACCCAAAGACCACCATTATTATTGATTCGGAACATACCACATACACAAAAACAAGGGAAGCAATGCAAGAAACATAGATCAAAGTCCGAACTATCGCCCAAGCTGCAGCGTACCTCGGAAAACAGAACTTGGGTTATTACGTTCGATCAGGAGTCTGTCCTGGGACCTATCCTATTCACCATTCACACTTAACTAAAGGAAAATTACAAAGCCCCACGACGTGAGTTATTATAAACAGATGATACTCCTCTCTAAGTTGCCTTCAAACCATGGGGTTTTAGACCTTGCTGCATGCCAGAAGATCTAGGACGGTTTGACTGAGAATGCAGATGTGGATGAATAGTAATTTCCTGATTGTTGATTGAAGAACACTTTATTCCGTCTCTTGCATGTGATCCCTTGTAGTTGTGTTCCATGCGCCGCATCAATACTAATTGGCGTCTTTTGGTTTAACATCTGCCACTGAGGTCTCATTTAACTTGATTTTTTCATCTTTGGGGCTTATTCTAGTCCATTTGTTTAAAAAGAGCTAGGCCTGTCCAAAAGATCGTTAGTCTTGGTCACGCATGGCCACTGTAAGCATAATCAGTCGAACAGTTCGTCTTACACCTCTCATCTTTAACGGTCGTTCCAATGGTCTGATAGGTCACAATACCCGCCCATGTGAAAGCAAGATCTTGTTCCAAGATGGCTTCGCAGTGACTTCTTCTAACTTTATTCCAGGGACATGAGTGTGTTCTCTTTATCACATTTGTGTAGGTTTCAGCCTTGAATTTTCCTAGACGGTGATGACATCATGGATGTACTCCCCTTTGGGGTCTCGACAGTAAATTCTTAGTGTCGTGGACGATGAAGATCTTTAAATATGTTTTGTTTTGCCTGCAGAAATAGCATTACACTAATTAAGTATTGTCCTTAGACCCTCTCAATCGATAGGGAAAGCTAGAAGTTAGAAACCATGCGATGTTTCATGTGATTTTCGGACATCCTTATACAATCGATTGCTAAGACAATTCGTGTGACAGGTGGTGAGGTCAATGACCAACCAGTACGTTTCCATGATACTAGAAGTATTTTTGCATCATGCAATCGTTGACATCCAAACAGCTGCCAATGTTGCTACCATAACCCGAATTGGGGTTTTTATATTCTGGCATCATGTTTCAATGCTAAATCTATTCATAACTATCACACACAAAATATGACAATTGGACTGAAATGTACGATACTTATTTAGAAAGATAATTTATCTACAAATACAATTTTTCATTAAAATCCAACATGGTTGCCAAGATGGCAGGCATACAAGTAACTTAAATTAAATATTTGTAATCATCCCTAATTGCGAAATTATTAACAAAACATGCTTATTTGCTTTGTATTTCCTGTTTTTTCATTTATCTCCAGACATGTATGAAAATTATGTTCTTTTTTACCAAAATCCAAGATGGCTGCCAAATATCCGATGCCATGTAAACTCCAAATCTGTTATAATTGTTACTTTGAATTATAATTTGGATTATTTCTTTTTTATTAGTTGAATTCATACACTTGAGAGATAAATTCTTCTTAAAAAAAAAAAAAACATAACAAAACAAAATACATAAGAATGAAAAAATACATAAGAATGAAAACAATGTGGATAAATCCGGGATACTAATTTGCATATTTATGCAAATTAGTGACATATTTTATCACCATAAAAACATGGATATGATGAATAACATCATTTGAAAGTATTTTTACACAAAACCTGAAGAAATCCTGTAATTTCTCTTGATTTTAGATGAAAATCCCAATTTTCTCCGAAATTCGTCAAAAATTTGCATATTCAAAATTTGTATTAATTATAAAAAAAAAAATAATGGTCCAATTTTTTTCTCTTTTCAGATTCATATTCTACTTGACCTGTTTTACGTGTGTGCCAATTTTCAAGTCGATCGGTCCATTCGTTGCCGAGATTTGAGAGGGGGGGGCCAAAGTGACCAAAATAACCCAGTGGGAAATCATTTGATATTATTTAGTAATCTAACTGTATTTCACTTTGGTAATGGAAAGCTCAATATCCATGATATATCGAGCTTTATTTGATATTAACTTATAAGCAGCACCATTTTATATTTATGTTTCAGAAAACTCTTCTTCACTACTGTTGGGTTAAACGGATCAATCGGGTCTATAGATCTAGACAGAGGCAACATAAATGTATTGGTCGATATGAATGGAGGACAACCTAAGGGTATTGCTTTTGACGAAACAGGTAAGGGAATGAAAACGTTAAAGGGGCCCTGCAACCAAAATGCATGTTGACCTCTGTTCATCTGTATTAGTGTACACATTCAATATTTGTAAACGGTTGGACCCAAATATGTTTTGTATATTTTTAAACATGTTATCATTTATTTGTCTTCATGTTGCTAAGCCCCACCTCCTAAAAAAACCTCCAGAGCAAATTCTATTGTTGACCTGCAGTGACATCATTTGTCAATCACTGGTCAGCTACCATGAGATTAACAAAAGATGAAAGTACAAAAAGAACATCCACACAAAAGCATGCCCTGCATACCTCCATGCCATAGCTTAGACAGTGCTTTTCTTCTGACATAGCAACATCTGTTGTAATTGAAGTTGTGTGAGTTGGTATTCTATTCAACCGTGTGTTGCTTTGGAGGGTTTTTTTAGGAGGTGGGGCTTAGCAACATGAAGACAAATAAATGATAAAATGTTTAAAAATATACAAAACATATTTGGGTCAAACCGTTTACAAATATTGAATGTGTACACTAATACAGATGAACAGAGGTCAACATGCATTTGGGTTGCAGGGCCCCTTTAAAGCAATCTAGTAACTTTTGCAAAAAGGGATGAATGGTTGATAACAAACATGTTAATGGATGTTATATTGCCGAGTAATGCGCACAAATGCAAAGTAACATATGCGAACTATTTGCACCACAGTTTGACACAAATGTAGGCCTACTATCCCAAAACATAAGTGGCCTCGAAGCAGTGGCGTACCGAGGGTCAACGGATTGGGGGGGGGGGGGGGCATAACTGCGAGGGAGCGAAGCGACCAAGCCCGAGGGCGTGGGCGATGGTGTGGGCTGGGGTTTACCCCCTCCCACGTGGAGAAATTTTTGAAATTTGTTTTTAAAATATCAATGTACAAGTATAGTCATTATTGTCTTAATCATGGGTGTTAAAATTGTATAAACTAGTGAACCTACTCGTAACGTATTTTTAAACGGGAATAGCGAGGAAAGATTGAGCCTTGCATAAGATGGATCCACGTGATCCTGTATACTATAGAGCCATCGATATAGTCTAGTGCATCGAGCTCCAATGAAACTAAGCAAGGGCGTCAACAACTACTCAACATGTGGAGGGGAGACATTGCGAGGAGGCGAAGCGACCGAGAGGGGGAGGGTGTGGGAGGGGGTGTCCCCCTCCCACAGTAGGGAGCTTTTGTATTTTTGGGCGTGAAATTGTGCGATTTGGTGCACACTTAATACAGAAATTTCAAGTAATATGAAGGAAGTATGGAACCAAACATGAGGACATGATATTCCAATTTGATTTGCGTTCAGCCCAGATGGACCGAATTTACTGAAAGATATACTATTTCAGATTATTTTATTTTCCGTGACGGTGTGCTATATATGAGGGTTTAATAAACTTCGTTTGAGGTGTGCGTTTGAGAAATTACACTGCCCAGCACAGTTCGAAAGGTGAGTTCCCGCAATTACCGAAATTAAACTTGCTTAATTAATTAGATTAATTATTGATAATGTGTCTTTCCCCTCTTTGGCACTAAATGACTCGATTTTTTTCTTCCTCATTTTCGGGGGGGGGGGGCGAAACGATATGCTCGCCCCCAATATTTTCATTGGGGGACGACCGCACCCCTGCCCCCCAGGATCGACGCCATGGGAGGGGTGTCCCCCTCCCACTGTAGGGAGCTTTTGCATATGTTGGGCTTTAAATTGTGCGATTTGGCGCATACCCGAGACCAAAATATATGATTCGTATTTCAAGCTATATAATCAAATATACATAATGTATGCTAATTAAAAAGTGGGAGGAACAATCACCTCCACTTTCAAAAGTACCGCGTGACTAGACCCATGACACGGGTCCCTTGAGTTAGTTTCAGTAGGCCTATGCTTAACTGATGTAGATGTCGACTCCGGAGATGACTGGTGCTCCTTCAATCATGATCATCAACAATATGCCTAGATATGCATTATTAATTGATGGAACGGGTGCATTTGGAGTGAAGAAATTAGTAAAGGAAGTTTATCTTTACCTAGACATTTAGGACTACGTAGTGCAGCTATGCGCCTTTAGAGCCTGCATGAAGGCGTCAAAGGGTCAAAACTATATATAAAAGCGGGAGGCAGATTCAAGATCCTAATAAGGCCCTTGGTATGATGGACGATTTACCATGTGCTAGGAAGTTTGTTAGACCTATTATACGCGCTCTATGTCTTCTGAAATGCGGTGAGCGTCGATCCTCGCGCACGGCTCTGAAAATTTGCATAAGGCGCTATATTGGAAGGATTTTTCAAACTGATATAGGTGCGCTATTGCTAGTACAAGGGAACGACTGTTATGTTCTTCTTTAATGTCGTTGATAACATCATTATCATCACACATTTTAATAAAACATGATAATAATGAATGATCACATTTGGCTTAATGTGTGGTCGTCATTTCTTTTTGGCCAAAACGTGCCCCCCCCCCCTCCATAGCTACGCCACTGCCTGGAAGTTACTAGACTAGCAGGCAGTCATGAATAGGTTTCCAACATTGAAACTACTACTACTACTACTACTACTACTACTACTACTACTACTACTACTACTACTACTACTACTACTACTACTACTACTACTACTAATACTACTACGACTACGACTACGACTACTACTACTACTACTACTACTACTACTACTACTACTACTACTACTACTACTACTAATAATACTACTACTAATACTACTACTTCTACTACTACCACTACTACTACTCAAAATTGTAATTTACATAAACCCAAATAGCATATGAACATAATAAATATCAGGGTTACCATGGCTACGCGGTCGCCCCCCAATGAAAATATTGCATGGGCGAACATATCATTTCGCGCCCCTCCCCCCAATAATTCCGAAAATGAGGAAGAAAAATATCGAGTGATATAATGCCAAAGAGGGGAAAGACACATTGCCCAAAATGTAGGTCGTAAAGTCAGAGCAAAGTAATACTATACTAATTAGGTATTTGAGGAGTCGTACAAATACGTTTCGAACCTGTACAAAATGACCCAAACGAAGGAAGAACATAATAACAGGGGCGTCGATCTGCTCGGAAAACACATTGAAATGGAGGGGCGAGCAATTGTTCACAAACAATGCTCGCCCCTCCAATGCACTGCGCCTCCCGAACAGATCGACACCTCTGCATAATAGTGATCTTAAATCTCATAAGATCAACGATTATGACATGATAAGCCACTTGTTTTATATTTACACATTTAAGTATAGGGAATCAATATTTACTAATAACATTTTTTTTTTTTTTTTTTTTTTTTTTTTTTTTTTACGTATTACATACAAAATTGTATTAACTTCTTTTTTTTTTCAGCAACAACAAATTACAAATTAATAAAAATTAACCTATTAGCGTGGATTCACGCATTGCATATAAATACAAGACAACTATTTCATCTTAAAAATAAGAGTAACATAGAAAAACATAACTAATCATTTTCCTCATAAAAAAAGTAGAATAAGAGCAATTGAACGGGTAATTATTGAATACAGACAAAATAAGTACCGTATTTTATAACTGTCGCATCTGTTAAAACAGCTTCTACTACTACTACTTCTCGACTACTACTATTATATTATAATTTGAGTAAGGAAATCCTTTGATATTAAGAACTTTTATGGTTTTGCACGCCTCGGGCTGAAAATATTCTACGTGTCATTCGTTCTGACTGCAGATCATTCCAAACGTTTACGATTTTTAAAATAAGTTGTTTGAAATCTCGAAATGAAATATAAACTCAAAATAGTTCCTGAAAGAGGATTGCTCTGGCATGGCAACGTATATTGCATGCCATATTCCGGCCGCGATATAGAGATTGCATGCGCTGCCAATCGCTCACGGCGGTTTCACGCGTTAGATAAGTAAAACGGCCGCGTATCAAAATAACCCGATGTGATCAACAACTTTGTAAACAAAAAACCATTGCTTTTACTTGACGGTCCGGTGAAAATGACAAGACGCAACTCTGGCCAAATGTTTGTCTTAATTAAGTAACTTTTAATTTTGTTACTTTATGAATCAACGTTTTCGAGCCTTGGAAACTCTTATTGATTGACAGCTCCCATCATGGTTTCATATCCAGTCGCCAGACCAATCTGTAGGAATTCTTCTAGATGCCAGTTACTACTAAACTGGGTTCAAAAATAAACTTATCACTCCTCAAGAGCGACACACATTAAAATCCAAAGCATAAAAATGAATCATAATTGGGTGGGGGAGGGGGGGGGGGGGTGGCCTTAGCAAGGTCATTTAATAAAAATTATGTTAGTCAACAAAGAACTTAAAAAAGTTGAAATCGCAAGAGGTCATTTTAAAACTGCTCGCCTTCCGGGCACAGAGCTCGGCACGGACAAAAGCCAGTCTTGTGGTTACATAACCCGCTTTGAAGCTGAATGAATAGCTATTGAAATTACTGAATAGACCGCCTTACATGGAGGTTCCCAGCGAGCAGTTTCTGTGACTTTTTAAAAGTAGTGATGCTATAGCATTTTTCTCATTTTTAGTAAAAGCAAACTTTTGATTTTTAGGATATGCTTCATAAGGAGAATGATAGCTTATCTGTGTCTAAATATGGTTCAATTTGATGCTATTATTTTCTAGTGAGTGTCGCTCTGAAAAAGTGATAAGTTTCGTTTGGAGCCCAGTTTACTACTACTACTACTACTACTACTACTACTACTACTACTACTACTACTACTACTACTACTACTACTACTACTACTACTACTTATACTACTACTTGTACTATTACTAG
>JBAMJV010005911.1:0-61112 GCA_037951105.1 Echinarachnius parma
ATTTGACTTGAAATTTTCACACAATACCCTGTGGACATATGAGATACAGCACTATACACCGTGTCCCAGAAAAAACGAAACCGGGTTTCATGGCAGAAATTTTCTGTCATAATGAATAATTTAATTGATGATATATATATGCCTGGAAAGCTCTGTGTCTCTTCTTTCATTTCATGTGCAACTTATGGCACATACTTCAAGCATGACTGAATTAGAACAATGGAAAATGGTGTTACCAATATTCAATTTGCACGCATAAATTTGAAGTTTGGGTGAGTTTTAAGAGTTGTAAACGTACTTATTTTTAAAAAGGACAAACACCACATAAAAGTTCATATTTTTATCTTTTACATGACACCTCATGCTAAAAAATAAATGATTTATGCCAGAGAACGAGTACAATGAAAACATGCCTGATTTCTGCCCGAATGAGTGAAAGTTGAGTAAGAAGTCGCTCAGCTTTCCTGACTAGCAGCTGACAATGGACTTTGATGCATGAGTGAATATACACAAACATGGGGATCGGGAAACAGGCTAGACCAGGAAAGTTACTCATTTGGGCTGGAATCAAGCATGTTTTCATTGTATTCGTTCTCTGGCATATATAATTTATTTTTTAATCATGAGGTGTCATATGAAAGATAAAATTATGAAATTTTCATGCGGTGTCTGTCCTTTTTCAAAATAAGTTCGTTTACTACTCTTAAAACTCTCCCCAAAACCTCACCCAAACTTGCAATTTCTGCGCGCAAAATGAATTTTGGTAACACCACTTTCTATCGTTCTAATTCAGTCATGCGTGAATTATGTGCCATAAGTTGTATATCAAATAAAAGAAGAGACACATAGCTTTTCAGACATATATATATCATCAAGGAAATTATTCATTATAACATAAAATTTCTGCCATGAAACCCGGTTTCGTTTTTTCTGGACACGGTGTACATTGCATCAACCATTCATCACTTTTTGCACATGCCAACAAAGTTACTAGATCCCTTTAAACGTGAGCAGGATTCTAGCTTAAACCGAGATACTGGCCTAGGGTTCCTCGGTGATGTTGCAGGAAGGAGGTCGGTCCCACTGGACGGTTATCTGTCATCGGCGTCATTTAGGTTTGTGAACAGTGTATAACTAGTGGCAATGCGGAATGTAGCTGGGGTGTTGGGGGCAAGGGGAAGAGTTTAGTAAAATCGGACATCAGAAATGACTTCTACATGAGCTGGATTCTAACTGTAGCCAGGATAATGGCCTAGGGTTCTTTGGCGATGTTGCGGAAAGAGGTTCGGTCCAATCGGACGGCTCTCTGTAATTGAGGTTTGTGAACAATGTATAACTAGTGGAATGTAGCTGGGTGTTCGGGGAGGGGGAAAGAGTTTCTGTAAGATCAGAAGTCATAACTGACATAAACTTGAGCTGGATACTAGCTGTAGCAGGGATAATGGCCTGCATCAGCGATGTTGCGGGGAAAGAGGTTTGGTCCCATCGGAAGGCTATCTGTCATCGTCGTAATTGAGGTTTGTGTGTTTCTTGTCGAGTGTAGCTGGGGAGGTGAGGGAGTGAAAGGAGGGGAGGGGAAGTGTTTCTGAAAGTTTAGACTCCAGAACTGACATATACAAGAGCTGGATTCTATCTTAGCCGATATATTGGCCTAACGGGGAGGATTCCATACAGATGTTGTGGGAAAAGATCCCATTGGCCGGCTATCTGTGATTGCTATTTTTTAGGTTTTGTATGATGCATGTATTTCTACTTAAAATATACCTTAGTTGGTTGGAGGGGAAGGGACAGAGTTCTGAAAAATTAGATCTGAGATCTGCATATTCCTGAGCTTAGTTCTGGCTGTGTCAGGGATACTTACTTACTGCCTAGGAATTTTTCTCAGCGGTGTTGCAGGAAAGAGTTTCTGTAAAATCAGAAGTCATAACTGACATATATACAAGAGCTGGGTTAGGGTTCCTCGGCGATGTTGCCGGAAAGAGGTTCGGTCCCATTGGAAGACTATCTGTTATCGTTGTAATTGAGGTTTGTAAACAATGTATTTCTAACTTTGAAATGTAGCTGGGGTGTTGGGGGAATGGAGAGAGGGGAGGGGAAGATTTTCTGAAAAATCTGACTTTAGAACTAAAGTACTGCCTATTTTGATACAAATATTTTTGCTCCAAAAGCTGTTCTTTTGGAGTGATTCCAAGATTGCGTTTGTTTTAGTATCATTATTTTCTTTTTTGTTTTCATGTGGAATTTATTTCTCCAGATAATTCAGATACCGCTCCTGGTAGCCTTCTTCTTCCTCGCCATCCCTGCCAACGTGATTGTGGCCGCCATTTGCATCGCCGTTGGTGACGGTTGGATGGGCATCGTCCTCTCGGCAATCGCCGACTTTGTCACCCCGAGTATCCGCACGGTCATCTACGCACTCCTGTTCTGCACCATGGACGTGCTCGGTGGGTGCGTCACGGTGGCCGTGGCTCCCATAGAAGACGTCCTCGGCTTACGCGCTGCCCTCTTGTGGCTATGCGTGGGAATGCTCGTGGGAGGTACGATTCTGATAGTTGTAAGCATCGTCGCTTTGGTGTTCTACTTTCGTCGAAAGCGGATTGAAGGTAACTCCGTAGATGGTCAGGATTTGTGCCCGAGTGAAGGCGTGGAAGATACCAAAACACCTCTTCTTTCTAATGGGGCTTCCACATCCTACACAGATTTTTGAGTGAAGAGGTTAGTTAGATGTTAGTCACCTGACGAAGTGTTCCAGCGGCGCACGAAACGTCGTGATCTTAAGATTCCTTGTTGACCATACATTGCGAGACAAAGAAATATCATTAGCGATATTATTAACGATACTATTTCCGCAATGAGTAACATATTTAGCAATAATAATAATAACAATAATAATAGATCGTATTTGTATAGCGCCTAATGCAGAATAGCCTCTAAGCGCTTATTATGGTCATTTGGTACAGTTCAGACCCGCACAATTATCTCGTTCACAAGATTTACTGATTTAACCCATATACTTCGCGTATAAATAGAATGCGGAAATGGCCATATACATGTACGAGATTCTTTTATTGGCCTGGCGAGATGCCACATTGGGCGCGCACAAAAGAACCAAATAATATCTGTCTGACCATATGTGACTTTACACCACAAAACGACCAATAAGTCGGAAAATTTATTTTGCTGATTTTCATATAACATTAAAATAGAAGTCATTACCTTTAAAATGGTATATAATTGGTCATATTTGGACTAAGCAAACCCTTTCAAAATGAATGCCAAAGATATCAAATATGGCTGATGCATTTTTAAAATAAGGGAGAAACGGGCGGCTTAAAAGATCTGTGTCTATTCATGGGCTGTAATAAGATAACATTTATAAAATTAAAAATTAATATTTAAACATGATTCTGATGCTCAAAATTTCCCAGAAGGTAGATTAAGATATGCTTATTCAGGAAATACCAAAATCATGAATCTCATATTTTGAACAAAATTTGACTATTTTAGCTGATAAAAGAGAAACTAACACAGCGACATAACGGTCGTTTTGAGGTGTAAGGTCACATATGGCATTGTATTCTCTTCTTTTCAACCTAGCTCCTATACAGCAAAAGTTTGCTGGTCAAGTGACACGCAGAATAGAGGCGATCAATGCAGGCTCAGCGAAGTGAAAATCTAGCATGAGAGTGATAAATATTTTGTATACGAAATTTACCAAGGAATTGACTTATATTACAGTACTAGACTTGTAATGAAATGTAAAGTAGACAATTTTAGGGGAACGAATCATAGACCAAGGTAGATCACACTTCAGTCTTTCGATATAAGCCATTAACTGAACACGCCTTACGTGGTTCCCAAAGTGGAGGGGTTGATAGCAGTGTAGCATATTGCAAATTCAAGATAATCCTAATATTAGGCATTGTTTAAAGAATGATGCAATCACTGAATGGAATAAACTCCTTCAATCTACAGTAAACCAGCCCTCATTTCATACATTCCAGAATGCACTTGCTAAGGACCCCTCTGTCCTTAGTTAGGGGATAACCACTGTGACTCTCTCGGACCCACCTCCAGTTTAAAACTCCTGTGCAGTATTCAGGAGGATTAAACTACTAAGTACCAAGTATGAACAAGGTGTAAGATGTGGAGCATATACCACATGTCTTTCAGTTTCACGCACTCAAGACTTCTGCATTCTACACGCAAATTTGTATTCTTTGATGCACCACATTCTGCCATTCATACATGAACAGATAGGCTGGAATTCACAAAGGAGGTTTATGTAAAGATACCTTCATTCAGGTAATACAAAAATCCTTAATCTCATACTTTTAACCAAATTTGACTATTTCAGCTAATAACAGAGAAACTATATCCGCGACATAACGGTCGTTTTGTGGTGTTTAGTGTGTGGTCTACCAGCAGCACTAATAACCTGTTCCCTAGGAGTTTCTGAAATCTACATAGACTTAATTTGTACAAGACCCACTCGGTTCCCGTAGTCTAGGAGTTAATTGATTTAAGCCATGGTTAACATTCAAACCTCCTTTGTGTGATTCCCACCCATAATGTATTTAAATGGTGACTTGTGCGTGGTTGTGCACAAGTGTCATACATACACTGTTAAGGCCTGTCATACTGAGCATGGGCATAGAGATAATTTCCTCTGGTTTAGGGGGGGGGGGGGGCATGATCTTTTTACTCTATTCATATCAGAAGGGTAGGAGGGGAATAACCAGGGGGGGGGGGGGCACTCACGTATGTGCCGCTTTCAAGACCCCCTTTTTCAGAGCTGTTTGCGCTCTCGAGTGTCTAATTTTGCTTAAATTAACAAAAATGCTCTGTAGACCTATAAATAAAAAAAAAATAGCAGCTCTTCAGACCTATGAGAAAAAAAGTAGCCGTTTGCTGCTCCAAAGTTTCCCTTAGGGTCGCTCTCTAGACCCCCACTCGGTCAGCTGGACAGCTCCCAAGACCCTATTTTCCCCCTCTAATTCCCCTCTTATCCCTAGACCCCTGTTTTGAAGTTGGCTTAGCCCCCCCCCCCCCTGCCAAAAGGTAATTTGAGTGCCCCCCTCCCTCCCATGGGGTGGGGGGGGGGGTGGGGTCAATACTGCCCAACATGTATATGTCCATTGTCTTGGTATTCTGTTTAACTTATTTGATTCTACTATTTTGAAAATGTCTTGAGATTTGCAATGAAATTGCTGATCATAAAGACCTTATATTGTTTTTACAGACTCTTGTGGAAGTAGTGATTTTTATTTCTTTTTTTCATTAGGTTTAGATTTCTATAGCTATAAAGTCTAAAACAAAGTTTCATGTATTTTTGTTTTAGAAATTAGCTACATTCCAGACATTGTTAAGTATGCAAAATGAAGAGTGTGCTAATTTTTTTAATTTTGTAGGTTTTTTACAGGATTCGGTGCATACTGTACATATTAAAGTTGTAATATACACGCTATTATTAATTGATGTCTTTCATCAAATAAGGTTGTGCTGTTTTAAATTTTTGTATTCTAATTATTATTTTTAATGTAAAAGGTCTCCATGATGGCCATTTACCAGTTGACCTAAACGTAACATTCTATTCATAACATGTACCCTTTTCCGGCCAAAATCAATGTGCTAACCCTAGGTTCATAAGCAATAAATTTATAGAGATTTATATGAAATGTTCATAAACAAATGCCATTATCAATGTGCTAGTGTTTCGTACATGAGCAAAATTGTGTGCATAAACTTTTAGAGATATATATTTGGAATGTTTATAATCATTGTATCTTGATAGTGCCTTTTTGTATAACTGAATGTATTTCAACGATATTTGTATATGTGTCAAAAAGAAAATGTATATGATGTGTAAATGGAAAGGCTGATGAAATTTGTATTAAAAAGCCACTTTATTATGTGACCGGCTATGGTAAAACCCTGCACTTGTCGGTAAAAATCAAAATGTAGATTTTCATACCATTAGAAAGGCCTAATCACAAGCTTTCATTTGATGCTTTGTTCTAACAAATTGGTCAATTTTTGGCGAACTGAGATAGGATTGTTTCAATTTTACAATCATAAGTCTTTTACACACATTATGTGAACTTAAAGGTAAATGACACTAGTGGAACATCAATATGTACTTGCCCCGGGCAATCAGTGTCAAAAAGACATATATCCTTGCAATATATGATTTGACTGTTTTGTTTTGGGTTAAACGGTACAGAAATCTAGTATGCATTTTATATTGAAGACTTGATAACACAAAGGATAAGTTACAAAGGTTTCTTTGTATCCATGTATAGTGTTAAAAGTGATTATTAATGTAAACCTATCATATTGCAATGTAATATTAAACTGACATGTGTACAGATTTATATTTTGTATAGGACATATTATTGAATAAAACTGAATTAATCTATTAATGCAAATGGAATAATCACACTATCATATAACATCATATAACATGCTCAGCAAATGAATTGTAACAGTGTTTTCCAATTAAAGAGGATTGTAAATATATGTTTTAATGTGAATTTAATTATGCCACTGAAATACAAATATTTTTTCACTATGTAATGCATTTGTATGGACATGCAGAAGTAATTTTTAACAGAGAAATTGCTTTAAAGGGTACCACCACCCAAAAATAATATTCTTATAAATGAAATACAACATCTTTAGTAGTCCATTCCATCAACAAGTTCAGAAAAATATGTTTCCAGAAACAAATATAATTGCATCACCATTCTAAAGCATGCGTTCATGGGTCTGCGTGTACGAAGACTACCTATGTCCAGAGTGATTGAATCGTCCGGGATTCTATTGTCTCCAAACGTACGCGTGGCGCACTTGCAAATGTTTTGCGTGTACGGAGCCAGGAAATAATACTGGTTCCGTAAGTGGTGGTAGTTACGTGTAATTGCATTGTTTGTGAATAACACAACCCTTTGCAAAATGTTGGGTATTTATTTGATATCACAAAATGGTACCACTCATATAATTATATGTTGTTCTTTGCCTGGTGGTCCCTTTAACAATGCACTGAAATGTTATTGACAATATATTTCTTGGTTTGTATACTGTACAGTAAACAATATATTTATTTCAATGCCAGCATTTTGTTGATTAAGGTTAGAACAAAATGAATTTATTTTTTATTTGAAAATGTGATCTGATTTCATCTATAGTAAATCAATAATTTTTCAATATTTATGCAATAATAATGTTTTAGAATGTCTGCATTAAATCTATACTATGTATCAGTTCTGTTATAGTCATTTAAACCCTTTCATGTCTTGTATACAAGGATTTATGTATTATGTAACGGGGGGAGGGAGGGGGGGTTGCAAATAGAGTTGCAATCGATTGTAAAGTTGCAAATGAACTGAAACTAAATTAATCTATTAATGCAAATGAAATAATCACACTATCTGAAATCATACATGTATAACATGCTCAGCAAATGAATTTTATGGAATGAGAGTCGTATACAGCCTAGCTTTCGATCCTAGCAGAATCTTCGTCAGGGCACAAATGACAGTAACTACAGAAAAAACACAGAATATATACCAACATAAACACATGTATGGAAGGGGGGCTGGAGAAGAGGAAAGGAGGCGGAGACACAAAACAATGAAAGCAACTGTGAGTGGGTGAGTGTCAGGACTGCTTGACCAATCAGGTAAAAACAGGCATGGGTGGGTCCTTAAGTGGCTGCAGTCAAGAAAATGTGATGAGAGTGTAAGGCTTAGAGAAGAATAGAGGTAGGGAGGATCAAAGAAATAAATCAAGAAATGGAAAGAGACATGTGAACAAAAGACAGTTGATGAGGTGTGGGAGTGCACTGGGGCATTGAGAGGGGAGGAACAATAGAGGGGATTATGAGTGTAGGGGATGGGAGGAGAGGATTAGGACAAAGAAAGTGAAGTGAAGTGTGTTGCAGGATCGGATGAAAAGGATAGGCGAGATCAAAGGACAGGGAGTTTAAAAGAGATAGTGAACAAAAGGAAGCCTAAATAGGTAGGTGATCAGAGGGAAGGTGGAGAGACAAATGATGGTGGAACAATATGATCAAAATAGAGGTGGAACTATGCATGATGAGAATGTGGATGTATATGAATAAGCCCATGTCTATGGACAGTGTACCTATAGAGAGAAATTAAATGCAAAAAGTATAACATATGAATAAACTAACATGGATTGTGTGTATGAATGGTGACAGTGTATAAATGTAATCTCAAATTTTTATGGACACGCAGAAGTAATTTTAACAGAGAAATTGCTTTAACAAATGCACTGAAATGTTATTGTATACTGTACAGTAAACAATATATATATATTTCAATCCAGCATTTTGTTGATTAAGGTTAGAACAAAATGAATTATTTTTTATTTGAAAATGTGATCTGATTTCATCTATAATAAATCAATAATTCATCAATATTTCATCTATAATAAATCATTAATTCATCAATATTTCATCATTAATATTGTTTTAAAATGTCTGCATTATATATTATACTATGTATCAGTTCTGGTATAGTCATTAAAGGGATAGTTGAGTTCTGGTAAGGAGAGTACAGTTTTGGTGAAACCGAATTTTAGTAACAAAACCTGCATCAATGATTACATTACAAACTAATAGTTATAACTAGAAAGGAACACAAAATTACAAATGACGTAGTAAAGATCATGTTATCATTCAAAAAGAGCCGTTAAAACGTAATGGGGGCGCTCTCTAAACACTTATCGGTTTCAACCATTTTGAATAAAATATTGTGCATGTGATGTTTTGTTGAATAGTGATTAGATGGATAAATAACCAACAACTATTTAAATACCTATTTTGTAACTTTTTTAAAAGAGGAAGCATTTTTTAGAATTTTTAACGGCTGGTTCAAAATTCTCTAATAAACCTGGGGCCCCAGCTTTATTACAAATTGTTATATTTATGGATATTTCAGCCGTCTCTGAACCGTTTTTGATCAAACAAAGATGATTTTATTATTTAAATATTATACTCTTTCAAATTTTACACTCAGTTTTTCATTACCTCACAAAAAAAAAAGTAGTCTAGCGCCCTCTCTACCAAAACTCAACTATCCCTTAAACACTTTTCATGTATTGTATACAAGGACTTATGTATTATGTAATGGGGGGGGGGGGGGGGGGGAGAGGGGGGTTGCAAATAGAGTTGCAAATGAACTGAAACTAAATTAATCTGTAATGCAAATGAAATAATCACACTGTCTGAAATCATATAACATGCTCGACAAATATTGTAGCAGTGATTTCTAATTAAAGAGGATTATGAATGTATGTTTAATGTGAATTTTATTATGCCACTGAAATACAAATATTTTTCAGTATGTAATGCATTTTTATGGACACGCAGAAGTAATTTTAACAGAGAAATTACTTTAACAATGTACTGAAATGTTATTGACAATATATTTCTTAGTTTGTTTACTGTACCGTAAACAATATAATATATATATATAATATATATATAAATGTTTTAATGCCAGCATTTGTTGATTTTAAGTTAGAACAAAAATGCATTTATTTTTTATTTGAAAATGTGATCTGATTTCATCAATTATGATAAAAAATGAATCAATAATAAATCTTTTGTTTTAAATGTGTACAATTATATATGATACTATGTATCATATTTTAAGTAATGATCGTGCCTCCATTAGTTTTGACAATAATGATAGAATGTTTTACTATTATTCATGTCTGGTATAGTCATTTAAACACTTGTTCTGTATTGTATACAAGGACTTATGTAACGGGGAGGGGGGGGGGGGGGGGTTGCAAATAGAGTTCAATCAATTGTAAAGTTGCAATTAATTGCAAGTCAGAGATTATATGCACATTTGAACAATCGGATTTGTGCATTTAGTCACATGTTCTGACTTGCAATACATTGCAACTTTACAATTGATTGCAACTCTTTCTGCAACTGGGCGAAGGACTTACAATCCAGGCATTTTTTTTAATGAGTATTTCGAAGAAGAAATTTGCTTTGAAGTGACAGCAAACATTTGATTAAAGTGAGGCCTGTAAAGTGTCAGATATTGCCCAAAATGACATTTGAGACTTCAATCCTGTACCAAAATCATTGCAAGATACAGGGAGGTACCGCTTATAACGAGGCAAACCATTCAGTCCCGAGTATTTCAATGTGTGTTTCTATGGCAAAATGCCCCTCTTTATAACGAGCTCGGATATAGCGAGATTCCGGTTATAACGAGCACATTCTGCTCACGCACACTCAAAGAAAAGCATAAGATATCAATCCGCTTATAACGAGGTTTCAAAAAAATGAAAAGAGACTGTTTTCCATGATTATTTTTTCCATCTGGGAAGTGTTTTTCCGTGATTTTTTTTTGTGTGATTTTTTGTTTTTGTTTAACAGTAGGGGGAGCGGACTAGGAAATCGAAGGCGCCCGTGAATTCACGTGTGAACATGGGGAAAAAATGCTGCCTCACACCCTTGAATTCATGGTGTTGTACATGTTCGCCCATAGCGCAAGAACGATTCATATTCGCAATTTCTAATTAGGACAGTTGTTTTCAGCACAACATCAAAATCGTCAGGTGAATGAGTTTGAACAAACTTCATCGTTGCAATTTTAAACTTGGAGACTCTTGCAATTACGTTTGTTTATTCACAGTACACAATTACAAGCCATTGTTTATACAACACACAACACATTACTCGTAACACATGTTGCTTTTATCACTGTGTGTATTTTAATGTGCTTGAGTATGAGATCGTTTATAGCGAGGTACCGCTTATAACGAGGTAAAGTTGGCAGTCCCGATGACCTCGTTATAACGGGGTTTCCCTGTATGTCCGAATGATATGTGAAAGTTTCATTGAAAAAGAACATTGCTTTCCTGGTTAAAAAAAATCGAAAACATGCGTCAGCTTTTACAACGGACGTTTATGAGGTGTATGACTGTTTGTTAACGCTTTTGAGCTGAATGATAGATATCGTCATACTAAAGTGGCATTTGAAAAAAATCTAATCTATTTTATTCTTCTCTTACCATAAGCTAACAACACGGTAGAAGAGAAACGAGGAAGCTCCAAGTAATTTTCGTGGAGTTAGACACTTTACAGGCCTCACTTTAACTGTTCTAATGGAAAATGTTGTCTGTTTCATATTATTGATTTCAAGCTGATATTTAAGCTAATTACGAGTTTATTCCTTTACATTAAAAATATTGAAATTTGTATTTGATTTTGTTTTGCTATATTACTGTCTGTTTTTTGTTGCTACATGTAATAAGTCACAATCATCTCAATTAAAGTGATACCTGTAAAGTGTCAGATTATTGCACAAAATGACATTTGAAACTTCAATCCTACATCAATATCATTGTAAAATACAATTGAAAGATTTGTGAAAGTTTGAAAGAAAACGAACACTGTTTACCTAGTGAAAAAAAACGAATATTGAGTTCATATTTTATCACCAAATACTGATGGCCTGCCGTAGATTTGTCGCAGTAATATTCATCCGTTTGATCTTGACGATATTATCCGCACCCGTGTATACATACGGTACGGAATTCGAATTCATGGAATTTGCGCGCGCTCGATCGGCTCAACATGTCTGGTCGGGAAGATTCCCACGCGCGCTGGCCGGACGTGTTCAGCTACGGCAATTGTACTTTTTATCAAAAGAGTTGATCAACGCTTTTCAAATAATGATTTTCAATGATAATTATCTTCATACTAAAGGGACATTTGAAAAATCCAACCCTATTTTATTCTTTTCTACCATAAGCTATACAACACGGTAGAAGAGAAACAAGGAAGCTCCAAGTAATTTTCGTGATTTGGACACTTTACAGGTATGACTTTAAGGGTATCACTTGCCTACAAATAAACTGTAAATTATCTGTTGTGCAACATTTTCCAATTATAATCCATTCCACTATCCAACAGTAACTGAAATTACTCATTATCACTAATGCTGCTTACTTGTACATGTATGGGTATATGCACAAAATAGGTGATGTATTATTGTCATAGAAATTTTAAAGGGGCATTCCCTCCTTTGCAAGCCAAAAATAATTTAAAAATATAAGTTGCCATATTAACCTCAAATATTATAGATCATGATTTTAAAATGTATTCTGAAAAGATTAGGACTTGACAATGTATTTTGGTGGAGTTATGAATTTTATGATTTTTGTTATTACCTATAGATTAATAAAATGTTGGACGACGGTTTAATAACCGTAATCTGTCTAGCTCCCTCTATGTTCGCTGTTGATATTACATGTGGTATGAATGTGATGCCCACCACCCATAATAGATAGCGCCACCAACGAGAGAGATCTGCACAACAGCGGTGATCGCTATGATGATGGCACCTACGGCTATGAAATTTCATACGCAGCATAATACAAGTATTATACAGATCTGTACCAAATTTGAAGCATTTTGATTTTTTTTGGTAAAGAGGGAATGTCCCTTTAATAACCGTCCCTCTAATTCCTGAAGACAATACAGTCAAACACTGTCTATAAAGACCACCCAAGGGAGACAGAAAAGGTGGCCTTTATAATCTGCAGATGGTCTCTATAGACAGGTTCATTTGCATGTAAACTGCATTCAAGGGAGTCAAGATTAGTGGTCTCTATAGACAGGTTCATTTACATGTGAACTGCATTCAAGGGAGTCAAGATTAGTGGTCTCTATAGACAGGTTCATTTACATGTGAACTGCATTCAAGGGAGTCAAGATTAGTGGTCTCTATAGACAGGGTCATTTGCATGTAGACTGCATTCAAGGGAGTCAAAATTGTGTGGTCTCTACATACAGGTAGTCTCTAAGACAGGTTCATTTGCATATAAACTGCATTCAAGGGAGTCGAAATTGAGTGGTCTCTACATACAGGTAGTCGCTAAAGACAGGTTCATTTGCATGTAAACTGCATTCAAAGGAGTCAAAATTGAGTGGTCTCTACATACAGGTAGTCTATAAAGACCACCCAAGGGAGACAGAAAAGGTGGCCTTTATAATCTGCAGATGGTCTCTATAGACAGGTTCATTTGCATGTAAACTGCATTCAAGGGAGTCAAGATTAGTGGTCTCTATAGACAGGTTCATTTGCATGTAGACTGCTTCAAGGGAGTCAAAATTGTGTGGTCTCTACATACAGGTAGTCTCTAAAGACAGATTCATTGCATGTAAAGTGCATTCAAGGGAGTCAACATTGAGTGGTCTCTACATACAGGTAGTCTCTAAAGACAGGTTCATTTGCATGTAGACTGCATTCAAGGGAGTCAAAATTGAGTGGTCTCTACATACAGGTAGTCTCTAAAGACAGATTCATTTGCATGTAGACTGCATTCAAGGGAGTCAACATTGAGTGGTCTCTACATACAGGTAGTCTCTAAAGACAGGTTCATTTGCATGTAAACTGCATTCAAGGGAGTCAAAATTGAGTGGTCTCTACATACAGGTAGTCTCTAAAGACAGGTTCATTTGCATTTGGACTGCATTCAAGGGAGTCAAAAATTGAGTGGTCTCTACATACAGGTAGTCTCTAAAGACAGGTTCATTTGCATGTAAACTGCATTCAAGGGAGTCAAAATTGAGTGGTCTCTATAGACAGGTGCTCTTTATATGCAGGTGGTTGCTACAGCAGGTTTGACTGTAATTATTTGGGGTTTTGGTTTCCTCTTGACAGTCCAGGATTACTCTTGGTGGCCATTAGTATTAGACAGAAAAATCCACCTCGTTCTGGAGGGGTCCTTTAATATTATGACGTCATATATTCTCTGAAGTGGTGAGTGAAACAACACACGAGGAGAAGGACTGATTTATCGGTCTACAGTAGTATGTGCAGAGCTGCCATCCATTACGTGTTTGCTGTAATTGTTACGTTTTATTTTGTTTATGTAATTTTTTTTTAATTATTTTTGTTTGTTTCGTTTATACGTTTTAAAAAATGTTCAAACACGTTTAATATGAGCACCCAGCACCGACCCTGTTCAAATAAACGATCTTACAATGGGTCGTCTAATTTTGTGCGCGAACTTCAGTATGTAGTACAGATATAAAGATTGCTCCACATGCGATGAGCGATTTTTGCTTTTTTTTTGGTAATAAGGTTAATTTTTTCATGATAATTCATCAAGTCTGTTTATTCTCCTGAAAATTCTGTTTTGGGGGTCGTTTCATTCTGTTTTTTCTGTTGATCAAGGTCGGCAGCTCTGTATGTGTATGCATGCATTTATCGGGTTAAATAGGTGATATTGTTTGACTTCTTTTTGTATTATTGTCAAATATATGTATTTTATTTCAGTGTCTCATTTTAATTGATCACCGTCTTCAGTGCCTTACAAAACGCCTAAAAAAGCACTAAATTTTTTCTTTTTTAAAGCACTATATAAAAATGGACAATTATTATTATTATTATTATTAATGATAAAAACAAATCGTGCTATTCCTCCAGTTTTACAGATTTTATTCCAAAGATTTACATGCAAAGCGTGTGAAAGGGGTAATTAAGGGTAATAGAAAATATTAGAGTGGTCAAGTGTGACGTCATTACAAAAGTGTTTTTATATTTCCACATTTGAACTTCATTTTCCGAAAGAGCATACAAAATAATGTCTAAATGTTGGAAAATCAATCAAGTATGTTAAGAATTGACTGACATATGCCCCATCCAAAATAATTTATTTCAATAGGAAATCACTGTTATTTTGCTCTGGTTCATAACATTACAAACCAGAGTAAATAGCAGTGATTTCCTATTGTAATATATTTATTCGGATGGTCATATCTCAAGCCAATACGTCACATATCCGATTGATTTTCAACCTTTAGGCATTTTTCTGTATGCTTTTCAGAAAATGAAGTTCAAATTGAGAAATTCTAAAATTATATTTTATTGATGTCGCTGCTTCTGTATTCTATATAATTAATATTCAATATATAAACGGCTGGATCTGTAATATAATAAATAAAGGTGAAATATGATTATTCAAATGAATGCTGTCATGTTGAATTATTTCAGTTCTCTTATTATGTTGGTGTACTATTTTGGATGTATGAAATATATCTTTGAGTGAATGTTGAATAGATGCAAAAGCTTTAAATGTAATTCAAATATTATCTACATGCTGTTTAAAGGACATGTTTTCATTTCATTTTATTTGTCTAGGGTGTGTATACAAATTGTGCAGGAGAAAATTGTAATGTGAATCCCCCCCCCCCCCCCCCCCCCCTTCATCATTAGTTGCACCACATGCAGGCCCTGTATGTTTTGATGGAAGGAGTGTAGAAGCGTGTGTAGGCGTGTGTGTGTGTCTGTGTCTGTGTCTGTGTCTGTGTGTGTGCGTGGGTGTGTGTGTGCGTGGGTGTGTGTGTGCGTGCGTGCGTGCGGGTAAGTATGTGTGTGTGTGTGTGTGTGTGTGTGTGTGCATTTGTGTGAGTACATTTGTTTTGTTTCTGACTGTATTGGGTGCGAGGAAAGAGGCATGTTTTGTTGTTGTTTTTTACAGAGTAAAACAAATATACAATTTATTACTAATTTTCTTTATGTATTATAGGTTCACTTTTTGTACAGTTATCACAATTAGTTTGTTTAGTTATCTTTATGTAAAAATCTTTATTTAACAAATGCATTAGGGTCTAAAAGGCCCTCCTCTCCTACCCTATCACACACAAACAGACAAACATAAACAATTAAATAACCAAATTAACAATTAATAAGTAAATCATTATGATCCATTAGTTTCATCAGGTTTTTTTCCGATAGTAGTATATTTGACATTTTAAAGGTTCTTTCTTCTCAATCATGTGCCACAGTTTCATAGCAAATAACAAAGTAAAAAATAATCTACCATTCCTACTGGCCAATGATTTTAACTATATCATGCTCATTGATTTTGAATACAATTCAATCATAGATATCTTTATAATTAGGGATAAAAAAAAAAAAATCCATTTGATTTCATTCTTCTGTAACCATAAACCAAACAACCCATGTATACAAAAGACATCTGGAAGTTCCAAGTGATTTTAGCCCCCAAATAATGACAAAACAATAAAAGCCATCAGATTAAATAAAGAGATACATATAGAGTGTGCCTCCCAATAATTCAAACGCCCCCCCCCCCCCCGCCCCCATCCTCCCATCAGTTGGACCCCCGCTACGCCAATATCCAGAGAAGATGTGAACATAGGAGTAAAGTGAAGAGGTGTTCTGGTCTAGTGGTCAGCGCTCCGATCTTCGCACTTTTCGGCCCAGGTTCGAAACTTGACCGCGTCTATCGTGTCTATCGGAGGGTGACGATAAAGGGCAGTCTCGGACGGAAATAATCATAATTGATTGAACGCGTCTGCAAAAACCTAATACCGAACCATACGAGTAAACCACAATTCAAGCCTGTAGACAGATTTTTCAAGGGAGATGTGTAATGTACTAAAACGAGACCGAGACCGAGATCACTGGTTAGTTAGTGTACGCGGGTGTGTGTGTGTGTGGGGGGGGGGGGGGGGGAGGTCGTCCTAAAAAATGTTCGAGGCCGAGATCACTAGTTTTAATTAGAATTGTGTAAGCTGGGGGTGGGGCGGGGGAGAGTGGGTCGTCAGCAAGACCGATTGTTACCCGAGACCACTGGTTTAGATGGCCCGAGACTGACAAAAAGTAGACCTTTCTGAATGTAGGGGGGGGGGGGGGGGGGGGGGCGTACGCGCACCCAACACCCCACTGGCTACGGGTCTGAAATTCCCTCAGCATCCACAATAACTACCACATCCACTACCATCACAAATAAACTACCACATCAACAAAATGTTCCATACCACTACTAACTGGTGAATAGGACGGTAACGCACAGGTTCAGATTGATTAGTATATGACTACCGAAGCGTAGTTACGTGGGGATTCCCGCCCCCATTGATATGACAAAATGAAAAATAAAAATGGACATAAGAAAAACATTATTCAATATATACAAAGAGAAAGAGTAATCCCCTCGGGCCTCGCCCCCTCCCCCCCCCCCCCCCCCCCCCCCCCCCGCCCCCTCCGCCTCCCCCCTAAAAAAAGAAAGAAACAAAGTTGGACCACGCTACGACGCTGTGAGTAACCACACAATGTGATTGTACATAATGCTTAAGGAATTACCCCCTCCACAACTACCGTAAACATGAATGTTCCATATGAATACAGTCAATGCGACCACCTGCCTAACGCGACCAGCGACCACCCTATTTGGGTCCCGACGTACATATAAATCTGTGTATAGCGACCACAAAATTAGCGCTTGAGCGACCAAGGCATCAACTCGGTCGCCTCTGGTCACTCTAGGCCCCAATCCTGAGCAGGTCAATGCATAAAACAAACTTTTATAATGACAATAAACTTGGCTGGTCACCTAGCTATCACATTTCGATTCAAGTATTTTAGTCTCTAATATATGGGATTGGATATTCCAGGGTCAATATTACATCTAGTATAAGGAATTCGACAGATTTTCGTATATATTTTTCAAACGTAGTTTCAGTACATAATTATAAATGAATAATTATATGTGTACAAAAGAAGTGAACATTTATTAAAATAATTATAAGTATCATAAAATCGCGTCCTTCTATCTGATGTTTGAACAGCCGGTTAGTTTCTCAACATTTGCGCGGAGTACTAATTATGACGTGGGACGTGGTTTGGCAAAATAGTCTCGTTGGCACTTAACCAATTTAATCAATCAGTCCTAGGCCCCGTTGCAGAAAGAGATACAATCGATTGTAAGTTACAATTGATTGTAAGTCAGAAAATGTAAGCGTTTCAACAATCAGATTTGCGCATCAAAAACACGTGATCTGACTTACCATTAATTGCAATCTTACAATCGATTGTATCTCTTCCTGCAACGGTAAGAGTTTTGTACGATTTTAATAGTTAGAAATGTGGTAGGATTAAAGGGATCTAGCACGGGCGTAGCGACTTACGTAATACCTATTCATCAGGGGGTGGGGGGGGGGGGGGGGTGAGTGAATAGATCATCTCCCCCCCCAGTTGAATGGGTATTAATGACATGTCTACGCCCGTGGGATCTAGTAACATTGTCCAAATCCTCACAATCAAATTGTAATGGTGGTGGTTCCCTCATAGTCATACCTTGCTGTATTCGTATTAACAATAGAAGCATAGGACAGGTTTCGGTTTTTTGAATTTCCCTTTCGTTAAAAAGATATTTAAGATTGAAGTGTTCAGATGTTAAACTGTCCACTGGACACGTGCGTGTACAGATGCCAATTAATTACACATGTGCATATAGGCACAATATGCGACCAGAAATTCAAAATGGCCGCCCACCTGTCTAATGAGACCACCTGTCTACACCGACCACTTTTCGCCGGTCCCTTGAGCGGTCGCTATAGACAGGTTTGACTGTATTACACAAGTAGCCGTGCTTACCCATTCTGTATCAACACCAATTACACCATTATAACTAGAACTTATAACACCACTATCATCAATTCGTCACGACCACCATCTCCGCTAAACCATGATCATTATATCAATAAAAGCATCACATCCGCAACTACCACCACCTCAACAAATGTACCACCTACCTCTACTACCAGTACCGCCACCACCAACTCATCATCACCACCATAAAATGGCCACATTTCCATATCATCAACACAATCTGCTACTACCACTACTGCCACCACCACTATAATTACAGCTACCATCACCACAATAAATATTATAACTACAACCACCACAACACTAATCAATTGCACCACATCAACCACCATCAGGAACAGAACCACTACAACTGCCACCTGCCACCACCAACATTGCCGCCGCCACTACCACTACCACCACCACCACCACCACCAACACCACCATCACCACAGAACCACCACCACTGCCACCTGTCGTATCTCAGGAGTTCTCGCCACCCCATCACCCACTTGAATTCTAAAGGGCCAGGAAAAGACCATGTAAACCCTTAAGACAACCCTGCCCCATCATATGTTATAATAATACATTATTGCTCCCTCCCTCTTGACAATGTTTACCAGAACTGCTTACTCCTCTCAAAATACAATTTCATTCATTTCCCCCATCTTCCTGTTACTGTTTTTTTTTGTTTTTTGTTACTGCCATGAACAGTTTGTTAAAGGCTACTATTTCGTATCTCCTTCCGTTTGACATCCGGAAGGTACTACAGAAAACTGGTAGAACGAAATGATGCGGACCAAGTTCGGAATGAACTAGTATGATACTTAACAGTTTTTATTTCGGCTCCGTTTTGTATGGATGGGCAAACGGATGGAACATCAAATGTTGCTACATACCTCCCCATATCGTTTCGCCATAGGAAATGGAAGGAGAAACGATTGGGACTCGCCCATAAGTCTTCTCCTCAGTCTTGTACGTTTCTATTTTTTTTATCGTGTTTATTTTTATCTTACTAAATTTCAGTGTTTTGCAATGAAGCGTTTAGAGATCTGCTCTTATTGAAAATAATACCAAGATTTGTGTTTAAAACAATTGACCTTTCTCAACCAATTACATCATTGGTTTAATCGTTCGTTGAAGCTGCCGGCCATTATTGATCCGGGAAGACTTAAATCTGTTTGTGAAGTCCTTCTATTTTACTAATCGGTTTCATTCCATAATGACTTCTCTCTATAGACTAGAGGGGGAGAAATCAAATCCGAAACAAATTGAGGAAAATGAAGATCGAACAAGAATTGCTCACTCAGATGCCGAAGAGGAGATCGAGTATATTACAGCGGTATGTGGCGTAGGGACAGGACACTGGGGGCAGAGCCCACCCCCCTCCCATATCCCACTTCCCGTGGTCATTCTGAATCTGGCTCATCTCAGCCTCTCAATCTATCCACCCACAAGTAGAAAAAACGAATTTAATAATGTAGTAAATAACTATAACCACATGATAATTCTTGTTCCAGGTTTCAAGCTCCATTTATAGGAGCCCCCCCCCCCCCCCCGCCCCCTGTTTTGGGTATCAAACCCTATAGCTACACCACCGTTCTTGAGCAATCTCATAAAGTGTGTGAACGACTCGCGAAGAGACACCACCGGCGGCCGGGATCCCCTAATTCAATTTGCGGGAATCAATTTTGCCGATGCTTTTTGAAAAACCACATTAAAACCCAATCATGCGCTTGCCCCTGCCGCTTTAACCAAATTTCGGTGGATCGGCGCGGCCGGAACGCTACGGTAGCTTACAGCAGCCAACGCGAGAGATGCAAAAGCAAACATGACGCGAGGAATGCGATACGCGATCCTGTCCCGTGGGGGCTCCCTTTTCCTACTCTTTAAAAAAAAACGCTGTTGGTTGTTAAAGTGGATTGGTCGCAACTTAACTATTATAGATACACTGCAAGCTTTCCTCCCTCGCTCTCTCGTTATTTCCCTTTCTCGTTTCCCCGTTCTTGATCTGTCTCTAATTCTCAACTTTAAATATTCTTACTAATTCACCTTAATATCCCTCTTATTTTGGTCTACCTTTCTTTCTTTAATTGTCCTCCTCACTGTTGTGAGAGCGGCTGTTTGATTGGTTGCCGTGAACGCCATAACCTAACGCGTCACCTAAACTTTAAACAGCATTTAATTGATTGAATCATCGCATTTTGCCATAACAGCTTGAGGCCTTTTGCCTTGTAATTGTGCACCATTACATCTCCTATAATGGCTTTTCAATTGCCATTTAAACGACGTGTTAATCTCCTTTAGGGGGGAGAGCGAAACAAAATCAGCGACGTTATAATTCTTTTAGGCAAGAAAGAATCCGAGGCTTTGTTTTTTCATCCTACTAAGAATTAGACTTTTGCTCATTTTGTGTTTCACTTCCGATGGTCCGAAATGAAATAGAGTATAGGTTCATGGAAGTATAGTAAGACAATCCAAAAGGTGGCATAGATTTAATTAACTTCTCCATCGCGATTCTACTTCTGAATCTCCAAGAGTTGCCGCTCTCTACCTCTCTTCATCATCTCTCGTTTTTATTTTGGGTGCATAGGTCAGAATCCCCGCATCTGATACCGCTTTCTTCGCGGATGAAGATCGTTGATAATTGAATTTATTCCGGATCATTCGCTAATGAGCGTTGCAAATTCCATTTATCCAAATAATTACCGACCGGGCTCAAGATTCTCCCTAAAAAAACGCTCGAGCATTTAAAAGCTCGCCGCACCCCCACGCACCGCATCATTTCTACAATAACTGTGCGCTCTCTTCCAGCCCGAGAATTGGCGCGAAATATTGTTCTCAAATTTCTTATGTGCCCAGATTTTGGCGCCAAAACATTCTATCGGAACTCAATTTATCTCCTTGTCATCGGAAGTCATGTCGTAAAATGTGTATTGTTGACACTTGAACTGTTCGTTTATCAGATATTTGCGCCCCAAAACATTATTTACTTCTGAATTTCTAGACTTTTCTTGTTCTTATCATCATCGGTATTTTTCGCTCATCTTGAGTTTGCATCATTGACAACAGTTACTTTGCAGTTTGTTAAATATACATTAGCAGCGAATATTTCTTGAAAACCTTTCTACTTGTATCAACTCTCCAATTAATTTACACCAATCTTGCATAACTATGGTGTTTATGATAGCTTAATTAAGTTGTTCGTCAAAAGATCGTGAAGATCGCGAGTTGAATTTTGGAGAAGAACATACCTGATGGGCATTTCACATTTCACCTCCATCGCCACTTTTTCATCTTCAAAATCATATTTTGAAGCGACCATCATTCATCACTAGGTCTTCTAAAACACATGGGGCCAATAAGATATTGCGCCTGTAATATTTGTAATCTATTTTGAAAGCCAACTTCATGGAACAATTTTTTAGCCAAACGAAATTCACAGACCTTTTTATGCAATTTTCAAAAAACGACTCAGGCTGTATGACTTGTATCATATCGAACAGTGACCTTTTCTAAGTTTATGAACAACTTCAGATTCTTTTCAGAATTTATTAGACTAAATAATAATGGAAGGACTTAAGGCTTTCGTTGAGAAGTCATTCGAGGGACGGGAAGACACATTCGTATCGAAGTCATCATCAGCCACTTCGACGTCGTCATCGTCAGTACGATCACGACCGTTAGCCAGCATCCAGAAGTGCAGCGCGTGGTTGAGCCTCATCGGTAACCCGATGGGCCCCCTCGCCTCAAGCTCCGGCTCGAATATATCTCAACAGCCGCTCCGCAAGAGCACGACAAAGACATCGGTTATGTCTTCACCAACTTGTTATATGAATACACCAGCGGCGCTCGCCTCATTCTTCCCCAGAAGCCGCGGCGGCCCAAGCTCCCCCGGTCAGTCGGGCAGCGGGCATCATCAGCAGCAGCCCAAGCAGCAGTTAGCTTCGCCGCGTCAGGGTGTCGCTCCCAGCGACATTGCCGGGGAGTTACGGGGGAACGACAAGAAGCTGACCGCTAGCTCTGGGAACCGGCCCCTGCTGTCACCGTCCAGAAAGAGACACGATGACATGACGGCGGATCATCCGCCGCAAAAACGACTCAAAATGGACGAATCAGGTAACGAATGTCTTCATTTTCCAGAAAAAGCATAAATACAATGAATTACTTAGTAAAGAAAACACAATTATTTGAAAGTATGCATTTTATTGATATATGAAAGCAATGGAACTTTTGAATCGATTAGCTCCATCAAGCTAAAATCTGCTCCATATTAAAATGTTAACATCTTTAGCAATGCATCTTTAAAGTTGTGTATTGTTTGTTTGTTTGTTCATATTCTGTTATTATTATTATTATGCTTATTATGATGACAAAATCATGATATCATTTCAAACTTGAAAATATATTTACAATCAATAGGCAACAGGAAAGAACACATTTTATGCAGAAAGGAATGTAAGTCCTGAAACGAGAAAGAGAGAGAACATTTATTAACAAGAAATGGTTATACAAGTTTATATTTTTATCAAATTTGTAAATGTATTTTTCTGTTTCTATATATACTTGTTTTGCCGCCTGTAAATTGTCTACGAAAAAATGTCTTAATGTTTACAAGTGACACAACAGCAACATCATCATCAACAATAACACAACTACATTAACAACAACCAAAACAATACCAAGTTATACACAAAATCAAATAATTAAACGAAAGTATGCCTAGATCTATTCAAGGTATATAGCCATTTAGTTAGTACGTAACCGATTTGTTGTTGTGTATAGTGATAATATGTCAATATGTTGTAAAACATCGATCATAATCACGATCCTTTCTGCTGAAAAATACATTTTGTTTTGACCAGCGACATGCAGCACAATTCTTTAAAGGGACCTAGCAACTTTGTTGTCATGTGCAAAAACTGTTTCTATTTTCTTAAAATTTAACTCCTCTGCGTTTGAGTTAAATATTAATTTTGAAGAGTACCTTTTTCTTCACAACACATTGCGAGTTCGGAGGAAGGAAATGTGACTTTGAAGACAATTAAATTAGGATTTTTTTTGTTTTACCACATACATGATAATAGGGCGTTTCGGGGATGTCCACAATTTAAATCCGCATGTATTATAATCCTTGAAAAATTACTTTTTGTCTCATCTTCCAAACTTGCCACAAGTTCAGTAACAAAAAATGTTGGTGAAATGTTAAAGGGGTAGTTTAATTTTGGTAGAGAGGGCGCTGCACATCACAATTTTTTTGTGAGGTAATGAAAAACTGAGTGTCGAATTTGAGAGAACATGCAACTTTAATTGCAGAATAAACTTTATTTGGTCAAAATCGACCCAGAAACGGCTGAAATATCAATAAATATATCTGATCTTATAATTATTTAGGGCCCAAAATAATTGGATGATTTTTCAAAAAATTCAACAAATGCTTGCACTTTTTCAAAAAATTTCAAAAGCGTTTTTTAAATAGTTGTTCATGATCTCTCTATTTAATCATTATTTCAATAAAACATCACATGCATAATTTTGTATGAAAAATGGTTGAAACCAATGCCTTTTTAAAAAGCGCCCTCTTGTGTTTTAATGGCTCTTTTGAACGATAACGGGCTTTTTACTTAGTCGTTTGTAATTTTGTATACCTTTCGAGCATGGTGGAGTTATAACTATTAGTCTATAATGTTACTGTCCAGGTTTGGTTACTAAAGTTCAGCCTTACCAAAACTGTACTACCTCTTTAAAGTTCGCAGTGATAAATGAATCATAATTATGATGTTCAGATTCTAACTCTCACGCTAATTTACTTTCTTTCGTGAGACAATGATTGTATTACTTTTGCATTATTTGTTTTACTTTTTTAAAGATGGAACTATTGCGTATTGAGAAATGAATACTCTTAAACGGATCTATAGGAACGTTGTTGGCAGAAAGTGATGAATGATTGGCATCAGGTGTTATTGTGTGATCTGATGTGTTATCAGAGTATTGTGTGAAAATTTCACATCAAATGGATGTTATTAATATTAGCGAAAATGCATGGTGACATTTGCTAACTCGTTACACTGATTATGAAACAGTTATGACTATCCAGTGGATAGTTTAAAGTCTGAACACTTCAATCGTAAATAACTTTCTAACGCAAACGAAATTCGAAAAAACAAAACCCTTTCCATGTTTCTATTGGTAATATAATTTCAACAAGGTATGAGAGAACTAATAATAATAATAATAATATTTGCGATTTATATAGCGCCTAATATGATTGATAATCATCTCTAAGCGCTTTACAGTATTATTACCCCGGTCATCGGACACACACTCACAATCATTCCGCACATGACGTGCACTCTCTGCTCCCTTGGGAGCAATGCATTCTGACAGCCATATGGCGCACTTGACGGTATACAAGTACAATTGCATACACGTCCCACTCCTACCGGGTCCCCATTTATACACCTGGGTAGAGAGCAGCAATGTGGATTAATTGTCTTGCTGAAGGACAAACGGAGTGGGCAGGGTTCGAACTCGGGATCTCGAGATCAGAAAGCGCGCGCAATACAATTTTGTGGATACAATTTTGTGGATTCGGACAATATTACTAGATCCCTTGAGAGAACAATGGAATTCTGACAATGTATTATTTTCACAATAAGACACTTAATAAGATGAAAAGGATTTAAACGATCGGTTAAGAAAAAAACAAATATTGCTCTTTGACCATAGCCGTTCATTTTTTTTTTTACGAGAAACCCAAATTGGCAACACACTCTGGCAAAGTTGTGAACAACTCCAAATACGTTTGTGTACACACAATTTCAATTTGTTTAAGTTTTCTCAAAATATATCTGTACCTATCATTTGAGTTAAACATATTATGTTTTGTAGAATACACAAGATATCGTTTAGGGGATGAAAAGGTGTAACTATGAAGAAAACTTAACAAAATGGAAAATTTGTGTATACAAGGCATAGTCTAAGAACTTCTCAGAGAGCGTTGCCAATTTGAGTCCACCATATAAATAAATTGACATTTTCAAAGAGCCACAGTTTTCTTGTTTCTTGCCCGATTATGCTCTACCTTTCAGAGATTATACTTCGTAATCCCTTAGAGCATAAGTAAGAAACATTTTGCTTGAACTCAATTGTCCTTTAACTTTCCCTACTTGTCATTCGTCATTTGCTCAAAGGTCTAAGTTTATGCTATAAAATCGTAGTATATTATCAATGAAGTTTTGTGACATATTATGATTTAAAACGTGCATAGGCTATGCCATAGCTATAAAAATCATCATAATTAACAGACTCATACTATGCCGTCATAATACTCGTGAGAAAGGTAAACGTAAAGGAATCTAATTAGAAACATTGTCAAAATCCTCAACATATATGTATACTTGGAACTACAGCGGTTCTCACATACTTTGTTGTTTTCGTATTTACATATTGAAGCATTATTGGACAAGTTTCTGTTTATCGAATTCCCCTTTATATTTACGGTTGAAGTGTTCTGATTTAAACTTTCCACTGGATAGTCATAACCGTGTACAAGGTCAGTGCAATCAACAAAGTTACTAGATGCCTTTAAGCCGTGGAACATTACATCACAATTTTCATACTTCCCCCGCCGTCCCCCATCCCCCAGGCCCAGTCTGGTTTTACTCTACATGGATATGAATATCTAATTATTCCCCTCTTTCTACTACAGATAATGATGAAACGCCAAAGTGCACGAATGCAACCAACGAGGACGATACATCCAAAGACAAAGATGCGCTAGACATAGACCCAATTACTCTCCCAGTCGACATGCGATCACCGAATCTGCCCAAATCGAGTCAGGACAGTTTATCATCGGACATGATGCCCACACCACTCACAGTCCGCCGCCGTTCACACTCGCCCAACAATGTCCCAAACATCGACGATCTATCGGTCCCGGTGACTATCGATATCAACGAGAACGCGCGCAACGCACTGAGCGATGGTATCGCAGACAACGTCAGCCCTCAAGACGCGTGCGATTCATCGGCGATAGCGCTCCACGATCACGACGCGCAGATTCTGCGCCTATCGGCGATGTCGCCGACACACTCGGACGACGTGTCTGTGGGAATACTGACCGGGGCGGTGAGTTCGTCCGGGGCCGCGGGAAACAAGCTGAAGCAGCGGCGGAGCCGGACGAATTTCACGGCGGAGCAGCTCGGCGAGTTGGAGAAGCTGTTCGATGAGACGCATTACCCGGATGCGTTCATGCGTGAAGAACTGAGCAGGAAACTGGGGCTGTCCGAGGCTCGTGTGCAGGTGAGTAATTTTTCAAAGATGTTTCATGTCAAATTTTGCTCCGGCGACATTTGCTCCCAATTGATCCGCTGTTATGTTACTACTAAACCATGTAAACCAAAATTAATATACAGACTAGTCGTTTAAACTGACCACAAACCCCACCCTTCATTCTTTAAAGCTAAACCCAACCACAGTCACCACAACCATAATTATCATTCGCCGATAACGTGGGAATAAACTCGTGGAGCAATTTGTCGTCGATGTAGCCTAAATGCCGTGCATTACCCTCAATAGTTTGTCATTATTTATCTATCTAGATATATATCTCAAATCTCTGTGTCGTCTTAATCCATATTGCGCTCTAAATCCCGATCGCGGAAAAAACTGTTCCGTCGATGAGTCAATCACGCATGTGTTTGTACGCACTATGGGCGACGTATTTTAATGCGATAATACGCTCATACAGGATCTTATGCGCGCACGCATCATTGGCGTCGTAGAGTGGCGCTTGGCCACTAATATCCGATAGTTGTTTTTGTTATAACGAAAACTTATAAGACCTCAATTAAAGTTGTCTTTACAGTCAAACCTGTCAAAGTGGCCACCTGTCTAGAGCAGTCAACCAGCCCATACTGCATGGTCACCCAAAGTGATCCTTTGCAGAGAAATAATAGTGTAATTGAACCTGTCTCTAGAGGTCACCTGCCTACAGAGGAAAACTGTTTTTGTTTCCCTTGGGTGGTCGTTAACACAAGCTTGATTTACATCCAAAAGGGAAAAAAATAGTTCTGGTTATAATTTTAGTAACTAATGCTTGTAAGTTATCATTAAAACTTACCAGTTATAATTCAATTATTTAGTCCCAGACATTTATTTAAATCGGATATATTTATGGATATGTCAGCTGTTTCAGAACCGCTTTTGATCAAACGAAGTTGATTCTGTCTTTAAAATTGTGTGCTCTTTCAAATTTTACACTTAGACTTTAATTACCTCACAAAAAAAAAAGATTTCTCAAAGCACCCTCTAAACTATAACTGAACTATCCCTTTAACTGTGTTTCTATCAAGGGTTTACTGACAGAGTGGTCAGATGATTTATGATTAGCATGAAAATTCATCTACATTGTTGTTTTCATTTACTTCATAATATTGCAAACAAAAACTTGACAACTTACTATTCTATATTTATAATTATTCATGCGTAATGGCTATAATATTATGTAAGAAAGGTTAAAGAATACACAATAATATCTTTATTACACTAAAAATGTTTCTCAAATGTTTTCATAATTATTATGCTCTCTAATTCATACACGATGCAAACACAGATTTTTTTTTTGATTTTTTTTTTCCCGCTCAAGGTTTGGTTCCAGAATCGACGAGCAAAATGCCGGAAGCAAGAAAATCACGGAAGTAAAGGTGAGAGTTCATTTTACTAATAACCAGCTCAGGACTGATTGGGTTTGCTATAACATATGTATTCTCCATAAACCCTATAGCTTGCGTATTTTTGGGACCAGTTCTGAACGGGTTTCGTGGTATTTATCATGTTTATATAGTATTGAATTATTTCCACATAATTAAGGGCGGAACACCCGAGTCAGCTCAGCTGTTTTTCACAGGAGACTAATTAAAAATACATGACATTTCACAAATGAAAAATGACAATAAATCAAGGCAGTATAAATAAATGGTGATAAATTATGCATACAAAAAATCGATAAGGTAGTATTGCATTCAATATAGACACATGAAGCATGATACATAATGTCCGAAATGTACAAACTTTATCCATATTAATACTCAACAAATATATCTTGAAACAGTTTTAGATACAGAATTGTACCCCTATCTATTTAAAACATCCTCAAATCAGATTATTTGAAGGCACGTAAAAAATACACCACCTCCTCCCTCAATCTAAACGCATTTTCAAAGCAATGAGAGTATTGTTTTAAAGGTTTTGAAGAATGATACACAAATATATAATTTCCCCCTCAAATTTATAGACGTTTTCATTTTTTTAAATAAAATCAATGACGATAATCTTGAAGGTATTGCAGATGTGTGCATGGGTCAATAGAATGTGGGTGAGCTCCTCCATTGAGAAATCCCTTAGTCCCATGCCATCTGTTTTCGCGTCTTCTTGTCGATAATAACTGGACGAAAAATATGAGACGGGACGATGCCACTTATATTATCGACCTTCCCGTTTTCTCATCTGAAATCAAATGACTAATTATGAGTTTGCGGTGGAGATAAGATAACCACAACCTTTTCCTCTTTTAAAAGTGTTATATTCAGATATCACAATTTATAAGTGATATCTTATAAATTGTATACTACGCAAACTCAACACAATTTATAAGTGTATGATACGCCAACTGTCAGGATTATCAAATATATCAGATAAGTATATAAAACTCGTCAACAGCTGCCTTCAACCTGCAGTGCAAAACAGGGCCAGGACATGAAGGTTTATATAAAATGACAACCTCCATATTATTTGAAGGTGCGAACGCCATTATCAAGCAATGATCACAGTCAAGGCCTTAAAAGGGTTAAAAAGCTACGGGAAAGGGGGACACGGGTGCACGGGGGCGGGAACCCTCCTCCCCCTCCCCCACCCCTCCACATAAAAGCAAACACATAAGGGGGGAATATAATGAAAAAAATAAGACATGCATAAGGTGTGCCCCCCCCCCCCCCCCCTCATCCACAATCGGTCCGACCATAATTATTATGCGTCTCTGCAAGGGTTAAAAAGAACGTGCACGCTGATGGTACGTGGTGACGTCACGATTAGTCTCCGCCCCTACCAAGTTTACGAAAAAACGTATCCTCCAGTCACGTTTTGGACTTATTTTGGACTAAATTCCAACTAACAAATCTTCTTGCGTCTACTAATTTAATTTAATTTAGCAGCTAAACATATGGACACTTCAATGTGCATCGGCATGATTACAAAATTGCTGTACATTGTAATAATATCGCGTAATTCCCATTAACTCTTCATTAGTTCGTCTCAAGTTTGTTTTCATATACAACCTATCCTTTGAACATCTTTGAAATGATTAACTGTAACACACTTCTTCTTCCCTTTTCCCCCTCCTTCTCTCGTATAAAATGTGCCGTCAAAATGCTCATTCAGCGAATCAGTTCATACACCAATAATAGCCTTTGGCTTCGGTGAAACAAAATTTTCCCCACAAATTAATTGGAGCGAATAAAAAAAAAGAGAGAGAGAGAACGATGATGGGTGGCGGGCATCACAAAAAATGTAATAACCCTTTTACTACATTTATGACACTAGATGCATAAGATGCCAATGAAGTATGTGCACATAGTGTGCCTATGGTGCTAAAAGAGGTAAAACAACTTTAACCAAAAAAAAGACACGGGAACTCAAATTATTTCGATAAAAAGGGCGGGAAAACCGCAACACAATGATAATGTGGACGAACAGACGGTGTCCATACAAAACGCCACGCGACCGAAGCGCGCGCGCCGCAGGCCGAAGCCTTGCGGTGATGGCGTACGTACGTGATATTCTACCCGCGCGCCTTTTTATGTAGAGAAGGGGAAGGTCTATTATACATGTTATAACAATCGAAATTTTGTGTGTGTTTCAAAATTATAGGTCTCTCACACCAAACTTTCCATGATAAACAATTTTAAAACGAAGACGGATAAAAGAATATAAACCAATAAATTCGTTTAGTGCAAAACACATGTGTTGGCATTACGGATGGTCCGTGGGAATCCTTACGCATTTTGTTTAGAGGAAAAGTATACAATGGGCCGTATGCATAAAAACAAGCAATTGCTTGTGCTAGCCTTTTGCTTGAATCGGTATGCACACAAACAAGCAATTGCTTGCAAGCAAAAGCTTTTGCTTACAAGCACAAGCAATTGCTTACTGCTCGTAAGCAATTGCTAACCAAACAAGCAATTGCTTAAAACCGTATGCATAAAACGAACCTTTTACTTGTCTTGATAAGCAATTGCTTGCGTTTTTTCAAGCACCTCCAGACCAGCTTGAGCTCTTGCTTACTAAGGACATTCGCGTTTTAGAATCAAGTTTTCATACCGTTTCAGGATGATTTAGAACTCTTCGTTCCAGAGGTTATGTTGTGATTACATATTTAATCAAATGGCTGTTATTTTAGACATTTATATCCATGTAGGCAATTTTGTTCATGATTTGAAAATATTTGCGTAAGAAAAATACTGTTGCCAGGTCGGGCACGACCAGGGAAAGCTGCTATGCAAGGGACTACACGACGTTTGCATACACTACGAATCCCCTTTGTTGTCATGCAGTGCGATGTTCGCACAACCGTAACGATGCTTTGTTCAACACGTAAGCAATTGCTTAGGCAGTGTAAGCAAAAGGTTTCAGCACAAGCAAAAGCTTATGCATACGAAATTAAGCAATTGCTTGAACTTGATCTTTTGCTTGACAAGCTCTTGATTGTGCTTGAAGCAATTGCTTATAAGCAATTGCTACGTTTTATGCATACGGCCCAATTTGTGTGTTTGACAGACTATTAGCCGTATATCTATCTAATGGTTATGTAAACATTTCAACAACAAATAACACCACACAATAAGTTATTAGAACAATTTGCATGCGATGCTAATTTTGGTGGGAAGAACGACAAAGGATTAAATATTTTTAAAAATAATGCTCATATAACCATAACCAACTGTGACATCACGAAAAGCAAGATAATGCAAGAAAGGACACCAAGCTTCAACATGTATGTGTATGTGTGATAAATAGTTCGTTTACTTAAATAAAATAATACCTTATGTCAACATAAGAAACACAAAGGCGTATACACACAAAAAACTCATGCCACCTGCGCGGCTTTCGGGATCCCTATTTTAATGTGTGTATGTCATCTTCACCAAATATCCACGTTAGTTTTGTTTCTGTTTTTAGGCAAACACCCGATCTAAATCATATATTCTACACAAAATTGAATTATTTTAGAACACAATTTGTATAAAATTATTATTGTAAATATGAGTCTTTTGCTTTTGGTAACGCAAAATTTGCTCAAATTGTTGTTGTTTATTTTAGTTTTTGCTGCTGCTGTTGTTGTTGTTGTTTTATGATACAATGTAACGTTACTTTGTTTGATAAGCTAGCTTCTGATTTGAATCCTATTCAATTTTTGAAATACAAATGTAATACAATTTCTGATCAGAGTGATTATTACTTCGACATGTTTCATCCGGTCTTCATGAAAATCCGATATTCGAAAATAACTGAAATTTGATTGGGAAAATGAAACCGATGTTTTGTGCCGTGCATGTGGCAAAAACATCTTTAATTCGATTCATTAAGGTACTAATCAAATTCAGAGATTGAAAAAAAGGGTGTTAAACATGTTAGGAAGCTGGAAAATACAAATAAATATAATAATTTGGAAACAATGAGAATTTAATATGCCAGGATTTAATTCGGGCATCGAAATACGGCTCCGTGGCGAAATATCGGACGCTGATCTTGAAGTTACTAAACAGAATCTCTCGCGCGCAAATCGATGTTTCAAATTCTTCCCCCTTGGGTTAGTCTTGCCCCCGGGCCAGTTAGACTTAATTGCTGAAAACAATCCGCAATTGCGGACGATTATCTTATTAGGGAACTCTCTAATCTCGTCCTAATAGTCGGCGAATACAGCCCTCATTGGTTTGTCAAATTGTATAATCTCGTTAGGAGTGTGTCTTAATTTCATTGCCAGATTTTGCAGACGAGCTTTATTTCATTCTGTAGAGCGAGGAAACGATTTGAGTTAATAACAGGAACATCACAAAAACAAAACAAACACCGAGAAGGTGCGGAGTAAAAAACCTTGCTGCGTTTGGAACCCAATGTATTGCAGGCGAAATTGAACACAGGAGAAGTAAGAGAAAGAGATAATAATAACGGTTGGTTCAATCTCTGTGACATAGATAGATTCTTTTAGTTTCCCTCGACCCTCTCAATTTACGCGCTGCCCGACCGATTAAGTGAGTTTAGTGTCAATTAACGCGCCATTATATCTCCATTAAATTTGCCCAATAATCTGATTAGCGACGCGGTCTCTGCGGAGGCTGCCAGCGCCCTGCTCGCCCGTCGCTCCGGCATAGGTCCCTGGCAGCAAGCGGCCCAGTCGAGAGTCTCTTAACTAGATTACCACATCATTATTCTCATCTTCTGTCTCCTACAAGCTACCGTCTTCATTTCTCTCCTCACATTAGATTTGTTTTTCTTTGTCCCCCTATTTATTAATTTCACTTTTGTGCGCGCTAATCTCGTTACGTTTTTCGATCATGACGCGTTATAAGAATAAAAGCGAAATAGGACTAATTCGGCTCCGTTACAGAGGAGGAACAAACCATGAGATAAAGACTGCTCACTTATTCTTCTTTTCAAGCTATTGCCCTTGAATCAGAAACACCTTTCACCTCCGAGTTATTATTCTTTCTCAGCGTACTTGGGAGAACAGTAATAATGTGACCCACAAACACACATATCAAATTAACTTACATTTTAAAGGTAATTTCTCAAAATTGTTCACCCCTTTTACAAACCACAAGTTAATTGGCTTTCTTTAGAAATTAGTGTGGATTGTTATAACATTAGATGGAATGAAGATAATGGTGAAGGAGGAGGAGGAGGAGGAGGAGGAGAATAAAAAATAAGAAGGAGGAGGGGGAGGAGGAATAGGAGAAACATCATCATCATCATCATCATCATCATCATCACCATCATCATCATCATCATCATCATCATCATCATCATCATCATTATCATCATCATCATTATCATCACCACCACCATCACCACCATTATCACCAACATTATCATCATCATCATCATCATCATTATCATTATCATCATCGTCATCATCATCTTTATCACAACAATCCACCACTACCATATACCTTTATTAATCATTATCATCACCACCATCCCCAACATCACAATCACCATCATCCACCTTATCCTGTTGTTGTTGTTCCTCCTCCTCCTCCTACTCCTCCTCCTCCTCCTCCTCCTCCTCCTCCTCCTCCTCCTCATCCTCATCATCATCATCATCATCATCATCATCATCATCATCATCATCATCATCATCATCATCATCATCATCACCATCATCTCCATCATCATCATCAACACCATCATCACCATCATCACCATCATCACCATCATCACCATCATCACCACTATCATCATCATCATCATCATCATCATCATCATCATCATCATCATCATCATCATCATCATCATCATCATCATCATCATCAATAACCATTATAACCGCGAACTATCCCCCTCTTCTTCCTCATCTCTTTCTCTCTCCACCCGCCTGCTGTTTCTCTTGACGAGTGATAAATGTTAAATACAAGACATAGGACGGGGTCTTAGTTAATGATATCATGCGCCTAAAATGCCCAAGTATACGCTCTGATAATCATGATAATGTAGTAGGCTTTATATTACTCTTATCAACACCTTTATACCATTTAATAACCAAGCTATATAATGACCGTTGTCTTACTCTTATAATTAATCAATGTTCTCCTATATAGATTCAGAAGTTCCCGTAGAGTTAACACCTAGCACACCACGCTCATTGATATAATGGTGCTAATTATGTATTTTTTTGTAAAAACAATCTTTGCGGGGATGCCGTTCCAAGTGTCACTTCCAACCGGGCTTGCTCCCCGCTCCTAGCTTCGCCTTATACCCCTCTTACCGCATGCTCATGGTGCGCGCACTACACGTCGTCAGCAAAGCTGCGGACCACAACTGCTCACAGTTATTAATTCGCTTATTAAATTGTTATTAAATTTGGTGGATCATCTTTCTTCCTATATACTCCCTCTCACTCTCTCTCTCCTTTCTCTCACAATCTCACATCGATGTCGCAGGGGTCGCCGAGAGTGATCTACGATTATTCGATTACGACGTGGCAGATTGTTTAAGCCTCTAATATAATTTTGCAGAAAAGCTCTCATGATAAAAGATGTTAAAGAAGGATTTTTTTTTTTTTTAATTCGACGTTTGCGTAAGAATTAGCCAGGGTCCGCACACACACTTAAAGCGTCGTTTAAGGGTAGTCACAGTATGGTTATCATGTTCCTTTATTAAATTGAACTTGATGATGGCTTCCAATGGAAATCGTCCAAGGACAAGGGATATAACTGATAGGTGAAAGACAATCGCATGGTTGCTTGATGAAAATGTATGTGTGGTTCTCATAACATAAAGCGGATGATGAGGTGTCAGGTATGTTGGAGATGAAATAACAACACCTACAGCAACGAAGTCTGTAAGGAATCTGATATTCTGTTTAAGAAATAATAATTTGAGATAACTTGTTTAAATATTTAAAGGTCATAACCCCGCTGTAAATGCTGGTATTCAGTTCTTTATAATTATTTTGTTAAATGAACAAAGCGATCAATTTGTTTAAAGGTAGAAATTAACATCGATATTATTCTATTCAAGGTTAATATTTTGTTCATTAACTTTGGGTCCTTTCGCCCATCGGCCTATAATATTATAGCTACAGGGGGCAAGTCTAAGATCGGGGCATTACTGTCCTTCACTGCTGCCTATTGGGAGAACCCATCAAGGACGATGGCCCACATAATTATTTGTGGTTTGATTATAGTCCTACACTTCAGGAAGACGATAACTAGTTATATGAAGTGTAAAAGGAGAAAGAGCATAAATCTCTGAATTTGTTGCCCTATTTTGTTACTCTACCTGCTTTCATTACTTTTTAATGATTTTTATTATTGCGTAGATCGCTACAATTTAGAGAAATCCTTAAATTGGCAACTTTGCGGCTAAGTTACTTCATATTTGTCTTAAGTTTTAATAACTTAATATTTTCCACCATTTTGTACGTCATCAAAAGGAAGAACAAAATTAGAAGTTGCCAGTTTGTTGATTTTTCTTTGCTTATTTTCATTTATTTAATACATATTTCTGGCCAGTTTCCTTTCTGTTTGACTTTTGAAATATTGCATTTATTATCACCTTGAAACCTATTTATATAGAATACTTCCTGGCAAGATGATAACTGTGCAATAGTTTAAAGGGGTAGTACAGTTTTGGTTACCGAGCATGGTGGCTTAGCGGTTAGAGTGTCCGCCTCATGCACGGGAGGTCCCGGGTTCAAACCCAGACCGGGTCATACCAAAGACTTTAAAAATGGTACCTTCTGCCTTCTAGCCAGACACTCGGCATTTATAGAATGGAGAAGGGAAAGTTAATCACACGAGTTACCAGAGGACTGGCCCCCTTCTGTAACTTTCGCTACATTTAGTAGACGTGTGGCCTAGGGCTAATGAAACGGAAATAGGCGCCGCCTTATGTGCCAACATTGGTACGGGAAAGACTTTAACTTTAACTTTAACAGTTTTGGTAAGGCTGAGCTTTAGTAACCAAAACCTGCACAATAACATAACAAACTTATATACATGTAGTTATAACTCCACCATGCTCGAAAGATATAGACAATTTAAAACGACTGAGTAAAAGCCTGCTATCATTCAAAAAGAGCCATTAAAACATAAGAGGGCACTCTCTAAAAAGTTTTCTTGAAATAATTATTAAAATAGAGAGGATAATCAACAACTATTTAAAAACCTCTTGAAATTTTTTGAAAAAGTGTAAGCATTTTAATATTTTTTTCTTAAATCATCGAATAAATCTGGGCTCGAGATTTATTCTGATCAAATATATTTATTGATATTTCAGCCGTTTCTGAACCGATTTTGATAAAATAAATTTTATTCTGTCATTACAATTGTATGCTCTATCAAATGTTACACCCAGTTGTTCGTGCAGCGCCCTCTCAACCAAAAGTGAACTACCCCTTTAAATGTTGTTTTCAAACCATCAAATATACATTGTCGAATATCAATTGTTGTCCCACAGTCAGCACATGGTGTAATTTCCATCACCCTATTGATATCAAATATTATGATTTTTTTAATTTTTTTAAACAAATCACTTTTGTCCATATCATCTTCAAACTATAGCTACATGTGCTATCGGGAATAATGACTAAATAAGCACGTGGCAAAATTATGTTTAATGACCCTATTTTCTTATAATAAAACGTTTTGGAACAGACTGTTACAGTGTTATGTACTATAGAGCGGAAGAAAACCAAACAGAACAATGATCCGACCACCTTGCGACACAAAATGCCTTAAAAATAAGAGCATGTCATATTTTGATCTAAATAATTATTAATTTTCCTTTCATTTGTAATGTTTTAATAACTCATCATAATTACAGATAGATAATGTATGTATTTTTTTAAACACAATATGACGTACTGATATCTCTACCATGATAAAACGCATTAAACGATAATCTGTATTCACAACGGCTTAAAACATACTGCGTGCATGCGCTGCGCGGTGGCCGAACATAATTTCCTGGACACCCACCCGTTGTGGTATCGTAATGCGGATTATTCACGCATATAATACTTTTCATACACGTTATGATATCTCACACTGTGACGAACATAAGGGGGGTTACAAGGGGAACTATATATTGCCCCCTTTCCCATCTCCCTTGTTAAAACTTTTGTTTTTATCCCCCAAGCGGCCCGCCATTATGCTCCTCTGTGTGCCAGACAACTTATACAAATATATAATAACACCACCATCATCACCCCTCTTATTAGCTCTTGGTGCTCCATGTTATGGTTGTTGAATGTGCTTAAAGGTATAGTTTGAATGCGTACATTACTTGTGGCGCCATCATGCGAACGCCTTGCTTGCGCACGCTGCATAATTCACACTGAATCAATGGGTATACATGCAGTGCGCCCAAACTATAGCCTATAGTTCAAGATCGTGAACCACGATGTAGCGTTCTCACGCATGACAATTAACAAAATTAACGATTAAGTTCTTATGAGCCCCGTTGCAGAAAGAGATACAATCGATTGTAAATTACAATTGATTGTAAGTCAGATAATTTACGCGTTTCAACCAATCAGATTTGCGCATTTAGAACACGTGATCTGACTTACAATATTTAATTGCAACTTACAATCGATTGTATCTCTTTCTGCAACGGGGTTCTGAAATGCTCCCCTTTTCCTTCTCGTCCTATACACTTGCCACGCCTCTGTAAGGCGGATGTTTTAAGGAGGGGTGCGTAAGGCGCGAATTTATCGCTTATCCGATAGATAGCGGGTGACAAGCTTAAATCCGTAGATTACAAGTAAGTGATGAAAATGACACCGGGGAATCCTCTTATATCTGATTTTCATCAGCGTAAAGTGATGAGGGGTTGTATACGATCGAAGATGCACCCATGATGATGATGAAGTGATGTCACGCTTGTAGCGCATTGAAGTACGGGAGGAAGTGAGGGAGGGAGAGAGAAGGAGGTGAAAGAAAGTGATACGGGTGGGAAAATCCAGTATGCACCCGTGATGATGATGATGATGATCATGGTGATGATGATGATGATGATGATGATGATGATGATGATGATGATGATGATGATGATGATGTTGCTGCTGCTGCTGATGATGATGATTGATGATGATTGATGATGATGATGATGATGATGATGATGATGATGATGATGATGATGATGATGATGATGATGATGATGATGATGATATGATGATGATGATGATTGTTGATGATGATGATGTTGCTGCTGCTGCTGATGATGATGGTGAGGATGATGATGATGATGACGATGATGACGATGACGATGATGATGATGATGATGATGATGATGATGATGATGATGATGATGATGGTGATGATGATGATGATGTTTAAATGTAATTTATGGAAGAACAGAGTTGTTAATTGTATCAATCTCAATGTTAATGCATTATACATTGATTTAGCCTTCAAGGCCAAGGTAATATAATTAACATGGTGATTATTGATTTTGTTTAGAACCTTTCTTTAACAAACTCTTATCCTGCCGGTCTTTCGCAGCTTTGTTATTGCATATTATTATTATTGGATATTAAAAGCGTGTGTATACTGGACAAAAATAGTATACAATTATCTGTTATTATGCCCTTGAAGAAGCCAGCATTCTCCTTCATCGAGTTAAGCTCATAAAGTCGGGAAAAGAAGTTACACTCGTCCAATGATTGATTTTCCCCCATTTTTATCAAATTAAGATTCGTCTATTATCCAATTCCCGCGCAAGCAGTTTTCATCGTTTGTAAGATATTGATTGGCTTTTCAGTGAATGACAATTTAATAGTATTTCCCATTTGTCCATTTTCCTCCCCACCCTTCTCGTCTGTTCCGTCTTCCTCTACCTTTTCCTCCTCCTCCTCCTCCTCCTCCTCCTCCTCCTCCTCCTCCTCCTCCTCCTCCTCCTTATGATGATGATGATCATCATCATCATCACCATCATCACCATCATCACCATCACCATATTCATCATCATCATCATCTTCATCATCATCATCATCATCGTCATCATCGTCATCATCATCATCATCATCGTCATCATCACCATCATCATTATCACCTTTCTATTTCTGCCTTAAAATGTATATGCATAATGTACCACCACCGATCAATGTTTCCCCTCCTCTACCATCACCACAACCGTTACCATCTCCATGACTTCTACCACCACTGCCCAGTAATTGAAATTATAGACTACCCACAATAGATGCAGAATCTCCACTCACTGGGGAGCATTCCCTCCAAGCGGCTGATAACGCATGATAACAACAATATTTTTTTCGACAAATGTTTATTATTAATGAAATATTTGTGTATCTTCTTTTCTTTCTTTTCTTCTGCAGGTACACCAATCGGGAGCACTTCGACCGTTGACACCTGTCGCGTGGCACCCTACCTCAGCATGGGGTCACTACGCATGCCCTTTGAACGCGTCCAGGAGCAGCTCCAACTCAACATCAAATCGCCACCCACTGTCTCGCCCTCCTCCCCATCTTCCTCCGTCGCAACGCCAACCTCATCCCCGCTCTCGCCTCATCACCACCGGGCGCTCCCGGCGACGATCACCGCACCTCCGCACCATCATCATCCATCCCTCCTCGCGCACGCTCCGCCGTTTATGTTCTTCCCTCCCCCGCCTTACGCCTTCCCGCTGGCGACGTTGATGGGGACGATGCTTGCCCGGGGCGCATCGTCTATCGGGGGTGCGAGCAAGAGTTCGAGTATCGCTGATCTCCGACTGAAGGCTCGCCAGCACGCTGCGGCTCTTGGGCTTCAAGCGTTCGTCACACCTTGAGACCCCTGACAACTGACCACTGTGACATCACCTCCTTTTGTTTCTAGACTTCTAGACTTCATCGTCATTATCGCTGGTTTAATCAGGACTAACATATTTTATTTGTTTTATAAAAACTAATTTGTGGATATAATCATCATCGTTTTTAAATTCACCAATACATAAAAGTGTCATACTCATACTGTTATAGTGATATGTCTGTCTTCATCATCATCATCATCCTCATCATTATCATCATTATCATCATCACCAACAGCAGCAGCAGCAGCAGCAGCAGCATCATCATCATCATCATCATCATCATCATCATCATCATCATCATCATCATCATCAACAACAATAACACCCTCCTTATCATCATCCACATCGTCGCTAGATGCCGTGTTGACATTGGAAAGAAAACGTTTGAATTGAATTTCTTACTATGCTAATAACATGAATAAAGAGTATCGTTTAGAAATACTGAAATGTGTAGTCTAATTCAATCAACATTTATTCTCTTGGAGCTTTTGAATTAATACAAGGAAAGTATGTAGAACATATGAAATGTGAAATGTATAGAACTTTGGTTTATCGTGATTTATTTGCTGTATAATATATGTGAAGGGAAGTTTGTTATTATTCGATGTGACATTTCTGTAAATAATTATGCAATCATGTCTAGCACATATTTGTATATAATTGGCCATGTTATCTGTAAAAATGTATATAATTCAAGACAACATAATATAGTACTTATACTTGTGTGTTCCAACTTTTATTTTTGTTAGAAGACGCAGTTTTATTGTGTTTTCCTATGGTTTTTTGATACAAGAATAATTCTTACCAGCAGAGGACTAGTAATTAAGGGGTGGGAGAGTGGTAAGTCCATAATTAATATGAATTGATCTTAATTACAAACGTATTAATCTCCCATTTGACCTCCTGATTTATCTTTAATCTGTTAATATAGCATTTGAATAGATAAGAGTATTTTTCATGGTCAAGATGTTGCTCCTTTACAAAAATCGGTTATGCTTCGAGTGTCGGTTAGGGTTTGAATGCGAATTCGAGTTAAGTACAACGAATAACGACGTACATGAAAGGTTATCTTTATCTTAAGTAGGTCTGAATGGTTCTTTTTACTTTCCCAATTGGTGAACCTGTTTTCGATTGTTTTTGAGTAACTGCCTTTGAATATGAATTCAAATCACATGCAAAAACTGGCATAAAAGTAAACATAACTGCATGGTTTACCGCGCCTGCGAAGTAAATGGCTGAAAAGGCATATTTTGGTTATATAATTATAATAGTTATCATATTGTATTTGTCAAAGTCTTGTAAAACACAAATATGTTGCGACCAGAAGGGGATGATGTTCAATATTACATTTGGATACAATTTAATTTTAGTGTCCAATTGATATACATGTGTATGCGACTTGTAAACACTGTTGTAAATTTAGTTTTTAGTGATTATTTATGTACCTAAATTTTATGAAGATTTTAGTATTTGGTATCAGAGAAATAAATATTCAAACACAAAACCACTGAGTGATTTGGTTATTGTTTTCCTTTTTTTATCACAAGAACAATCAAATTTCACCCTGGTAACCTCAACTTAACATCACATCACAGCACATCCCTTACATCACAGTTAAGAAATAAAAGTTAAAGTCCTTCCCGTGTCAATTTGGCAAATAAGGCGGCCCCTATATCCGATTCATTAGCCCTTCATTAGAATAGGGCTATAGTCCTTTGGTAGCTCCGTGTGTCTAACTTTCTCCATTCTATAAATGCCGAGCGCCTGGCTTGAAGGCAGAAGGTACCATTTTTAAAGTCTTTGGTATGACCCGGTCAGGGTTCGAATCCGGGACCTCCCGTGCATGAGGCGAACATTCTAAGCCACCATGCTCGGTTACATCACAGTAATTTTACTAAAAGTATTACTAGTTCTGCTGCACTAAGACACGTTGTCATGATTTCAGTGCAAGATGTAATTATTTTTAGCAAAATCTGTTAGGTTTTGACATTATTTTGATGGATTTAAACTATAGTGTTCATATGGCATATGTGTGTTGTGTTTGCGTGCGTGTGTGTGTAAGTTTGTTTTTAAGTGTGCGTGTGTGTGTGTGTGTGTGTGTGTGTGTGTGTGTGTGTGTGCGTGTGTGTGTGTGTGTGTGTGTGTGTTTGGTGTTGATGTCAATCTGTCTCAGTATGCATTATAGCACAGCTTATAGAATACCGAAGCTGTGACATCATACAAATTTTATTTTTAGAATTTCTCAATTTAAACTTCATTTTCCGAAAGAGCATAACAAAATAATGTCCAAATGTTGAAAATCAATCGAAAATGTAAAGTGTTGGCTAAGATATTCCCCTCCGAATGAACTTTTCTTCCATCAGTGTTATTTTGCTCTGGTTCATAAAGTTACGAACCAGAGAACTATAACACTGATTTCCTATTGACAAAAAATTCGTTCGGATGGGCATATCTTAGCCAATATCTTAGCCAATACATATTCGATTGATTTTCAACATTTGTACATTATTTTGTATGCTCTTTCGGAAAATGAAGTTCAAATTTGGAAATTCTAAAAATAGTTTTTTTTTATGACGTCACACTTCACCACTCTATTAAAGGGAAAGTAGGCCTACAGTTCTGGTCAACAGAGTTTTAGTAACTAAAACTTATCAATTATCATAAAATGATGTTTGAATTGTAGAAAAAAAGCAGATACACGGCTAAGTTAAAGGGCTACTTTCATTCAAAAAGCAGCTGTTAACACAAGAGGACGCCCTCCAGACACCTCATGTTTCAACCATTATTGTATAAAAATATGTGAATGTGAATGATGTTTGGTACAAATAATTATTCAATAGAGAGATCATCGAAAACAATTTAAACAACATTTTGGTATATTTTCAGAAATGTGTAGGATTTTCAAATATTTCCTTAAATTATTGAGCAAAAGTCGGTCCCTAACATTTATTCCAATCTCATATGTTTATGCCGTTTCTAACCGATTTTGAAAATGTTGATCAAACGTTTATATACTTTTTTTTTCAAATTTTACACTTAGTTTGTTATTACTTCACCAAAAAACCCCCACATATTAAAGCGCCTTCTAAACCGAAACTGAACTGCATGCCCGCCCCTTTAGTCTGAAATTAATTTATTTAAAGTTTGTTATATCAATCAAAATTGTATATAATACACTTGTCAGAAGAGGGGATATTATCATTCAAACCTACACATTGATTTATGGTACCCTTAGGCCACCTATAGTATATAGCCGCATCAATCTTTAGTTATTCAGTTATTTTACATCGAAATATAGAACGAACTTCAACAGTAGTCATAACTATTGTATACAAAAAAGGACAGGTATAACACTTTTTTTTAACAAAAGAGAGTAGTTCAAATCAGTTAGTAATAGCTATCAGTATACGGTATTAAAATGAGTTTCCATTCGTATAGTATGCACAGACAATCTATAGATTTGTTTTTGTGAGGGGACTAGGGCCTGTTGCCAGAAGAATATAATACTTTCCGTTTTTCACCTGACATGGCAAATTTAGATAATACACATCTTGGCCCGTGTTGCAGAAAGAATTGAAACCATTTAATTGTAAATAGCAATTAATTTCAAGTCAGGTCATGTGACTAAATGCGCAAATCTCTTCGGTACAAAAGGACATATTTATGACTTGCAATTAATTACAATTTTACAATCGATTGTCACTCTTCCTGCAACGGGGCTCTTATATATCTTCCCATTACCTATATAATGATATAGACGGTAATGACATGACATGAATTTGCCCCCAAATTATAAGTTTTTGCACGAATTTGAGGTGTTTTTTGCCCGAATATTTCGTTCAAAAGATCCGGGAGCTACAGCTCCCTAGCCCTTGCCCCGTACGTCTACATTATATTGTGAACGTTGGGAATGAAGGAAAAGGAGTGGTCACACTGAACACGAATCCCCACGAATAGACCCACGAATGCAGTACGAATTGGTACAAATCAATGGCAAGCCGTTTTTAACATTTATTCCTATTTCTTGATATCAAGAATTCAATTCTTGAAATCAGTTTATTTCTTGATATCAAGTATTACCAATACCGAAAAGTATTTCTTGATATCAAGAATGCATTTCTTGATATCGAGAATGCATTTCTTGATATCAAGAATTCGATTTCTTGATATCAAGAATTTAATTCTTGATATCAAGAAATAGGAATAAATGTTAAAAACGGCTTGACCACTCCTTTAAGGAGTGGTCACATTGGACACGACTCCCCACGACTAGACCCACGAATGCAGTACGCATTGGTACAAATCAATGGCAAGCCGTTTTTAACATTTATTCCTATTTCTTGATATCAAGAATTCAATTCTTGATATCACGAAATCGAATTCTTGATATCAAGAAATGCATTCTTGATATCAAGAAATGCATTCTTGATATCAAGAAATACTTTTCTGTATTGGTAATACTTGATATCAAGAAATACTTTTCTGTATTGGTAATACTTGATATCAAGAAATAAACTGATATCAATAATTCAATTATTGATATCAAGAAATAGGAATAAATGTTAAACGGCTTGCCATAGATTCGTACTGCATTCGTGGGTCTATTCGTGGGGATTCGTGTTCAGTGTGACCACTCCTTAACGGCGATTTATAGAGGGATCTAGTAACATTGTCCAAATCCTCAAAATCTAAATGGAATTCTAGCTGTTCCACCATACCTTGTATTCGTATTAACAAAAGAAGCATGGGACAGGTTTCGGTTTTATCGAATTTCCCTTTCGTTAAAAAGATATTTCCGATTGAAATGTTCAGATTCTAAACTATCCACTGGATAGTCGTAACCGTGTACAAAGTCAGTGTAATGAGTTAGTGAATTATCACTTTGCATTTTTGCTCTTTAATCGGTCATTTAACCTGAAATTTTCGCCCAGTGGACATGTGAGATATACTATAACATGCAATGTATCAACCATTCATCACTTTTTGCACATGTCAACAAAGTTACTAGATCCCTTTAAAGCTATACTTAGACTAGTAGAACAAAAATCTTCACTCGATCAAGCACACACTTGTGTTATTGAGAGCAGCCCTTGTGGCCAATCGCCTTAAATGCATGTAGAGCAGCCCTTATACATGTATACTGTATATTATGGCTTGCTAAAATACATGATCGCTTATACAATTCAAGTAGAAAACCACTTATTACGAGACGGGGCTGTAATAACACACTCAAGTCAAAATATATCACAACTAAATACTATTAGCATGATGAACAGGTCAAGTTTATTTAAAAAAAAAATTAGAGATATAATATTTTAAAAATGTATACTGGCGATTCCCATAATATAGAGTTGCAAAACCTCTGATAGAAATAGTAAGATTTCTCAAATTTGCTCAAAAATGATAATGAAGGGTTATCGGACATGAATAATATGAATTATGACCTATATACAGTATATCTCTGCAGTAACTCGTGTCAGCCTTTTAAAGGGGCCGTGCCAACCAAATGCATGTTGTCTTATGTTTATCTGTATTAGTGTACACATCGAATATTTGTAAACTGTTTGATATAATATGTTTTGTATATTTGTAAACATTTTTGCAATAATTTGTCTTCATGGTGCTTAGCCCCCACCTCTTAAAAAAACTATCCAGAGTAAAATGATATTGTTGACTGGTTGTTACATCATCAGTCATCCACATTAACCCAAGTTGAGTGCCTGCTCACAAAAGGATCACAAGCATGAATACAATACCAACTCACACAATTTCAATTTCAATAGCAGTTGCTTTATCAGAAAAGCTCAGCCAACATTAGGACAAGAAAGGCAATGCCTACAAGCCATTGTATGGAAGCATGCTGTGCATGCTATTGTGAGCATGTTCGTTTGGTACTTTACTAGCCAGTGATTGACAGATGATGTCACAACCAGTGATGTCACAACATGAAGAAAATAATTTGTACACATGTTCAAAAATATACAAAACATATTTAGGTCAAACAGTTTACAAAATATTGGATGTGTACACTTAAACAGGTAAACAGAAGTCAGCATACATTTGGTTGGCACAGCCCCTTTAAGGTTCGTATATTTGGATTTGTTCTTAAATCCCTTTCGTTCTTCTAAACTCATTCATCCGCGAAACCGAATCCAACATATTTCGCGAGGCCGCTGGGGCTATTATATAAAACCGTGACAAAGGCGAGTCCAGTCATCCAGTCTGCTGCATTCAAATGCTGAAAGGAAGCAGAAAAGGTGTTCAATTTCTCGAGTAAAGTAAATGGCTAATAATAGTATAAACTCGTGCAGTATACCCAAATGTGTGTGGATATATATACACGCTACAATCATTCAACACAACCAACACAAATGTTACTAACGTCTGCTCATAGCGTTTCAAAACGTCTGGGATTTAATATAGTGAATAGTCAGTGGCTCAATTCGTGTAGACAACAAATCACCTAATCGTCTGGCCAAGGGTACCGATGTTATGTATAATAACACATCATTATTTCGTGTACAACAAAGTCACGCGATGCAGGCGTTCCATATTATAACGTTATAATATTCGCGGTGCTCCGAATACACAACGACAACGGATTTGATATTGGCTACATTATGCCATAAGTTGCCTTTATCTGGAAACAGAAGGACGAATGATGTCAGGCCCGGTTGATAGGGACATCTTTGCGCATCTTTTGCCAATTCTATGCTGGAAACTGTTAGTACATGAACCACAGCAGACCCATTTGAAGCAAGAAGACTGCATGACCGTATAATCCGTCGGTTGACCGGCAGAAGGGCACAGTTCATGACTGAACACAATATCTTATTGGAGTAACGCCCTTCTGCTCTTAATCATTATCCTATACAAAGAAAATGGCGGGCTCAAAAGGCTCAAAACGACAAGAAACTCAGTCTTTTAAGAATTGGAGAGTGATACGAACGATCATAGGAGGTGCGCTTGTACACTTGACGCTCGGGACATTGTACTCTTATGGTAAGCGAACTTATAACTCATTATTATGCTAGATTGTTAGCCCCTTGCCAACAGGAACCCACCCCTCCGAGTCAAGGGGCTAATTACTGCGTAACCGGAACCGAGGGCGGGTTGGGGCGGGTTATGTACACAATCTATGGGGATCATATTTCAAAATCTCGACGGGAACGGATTAATTAACATCATATCAAAATATGCAATCAAGGTTCGAAACTATATCGAGGGTTCACATGTCTCCAGACTTAGACTTTCAATTATGAATTTTACTTTTGTGATACTTTGCCCACTTGTAACGGTATCTTTATGTAGAGTATTGAGGTAGTGATGTCACTTCCTTGATCTAAACAACCGGGTCTATATTCATAAAATCCATCGATACATACGCCACTGATAAAAACCCGCTAGCTTCATAGTTTCATGCTATTAAGTGTATTTTGGCTGATATGGCTATAATTATATATGTATCAAAGACCATATTTTAGTTGCTAACTACGATAAACTTAGTAGGTACCTACGGATAAACCAGCTAACCTTAATTCGGAATAGGAGTACTGTTTGTTGCTCACTTATATACTGTATCATTTAAAATGCACTTAGCATAGAACTAAGCTAGCGGTCTTTTATAATTATGGGCCCTGGATGATTGCCTTCTTAGCAACCGCTAGGTCAGAAATTTGCCTGACATTGTTCAGAACCATTACCCATGGCAATGAAAAGCTGTGACGTCACACTCCGGTACTTAAAAGTTCTATGACATGGAAATAACTAAAAACATGAATTTTAGCCCATCAGGAATAGTGAATGTGCACGTAGATTCCGATTATAACTATAATTGTTTTCAATGGAAAATTCATAATAACAAGAAATCGGCTTGAAATTTCACGTTGGAAACGCCCACAAAAAATGTCTCCACAGCGAAATTCTGCTTGTGACGTCATCTGTCAATCACAACTCTGTTACTGTATAGTCACCTCTTTCGCCCAAGCTGAACAGGCGCCTGCTCACAATACTATTACAATGTTTGAATACATGGGACATTTAACCCATCCACTGGACCTAAGCCCCTTGGCTTGCAGGTGAGGGGTGCGGGAATCTGGGCCCATATTCATACAAATCCCACTACCTTAGATTCATGCATAGCTTATTTTGGATGACGTGGCTGATAATTAAACACAACATTATTTTGTTTAGTTGCTAACTATAGGGTTAATTTAGTGGGTACCTAAATCTAGTAATGGTCTATAGTAGGGAAACTGTTGGTTGCTCGATAAACTGTATTATCATGATTATTGGAAATGTACATATTTATTGTGTTTCTATGTTGCTCTGTCATTGCTTTCGTCGAAGAATGAGGGGGAGGGGCGTACCCCTGTGTCACTTAACCGCCCCCTAACCACGTCAGTTAGTAATAACCATTAATCACATTTTCTTTCCTAAAAGGTAACATGGCGCCTTACATAGTCTCATACGGCAGGACAAGGGGACATGCACCGGACCTTACTTACGAGGTAAACCTTAGTTTATATTCTACAATATTAAGCGCTCTTCTCCTGAATCTTATCAAAGATATTTCAATTTATACGACAGATTACCAAATTGACAAGAGTTATAATACAGTTAGAATACATTAAAAGTGTGAGCGAAACCGGTCAAGAAATACACAAGTTATGATTGTAGGTACATACTGAATTGACTGAAACGATATTATGGTATAGAGTTTTAATCAAAATGACCACCATTAAGTAAGGTGACAGATACGTCATGATGAATTAACCTATCACGGGGTCTGATCGCTATGCATAAGGGCCGCTATTCATATTTTGAAAACTGTTCACTATTCATAAGGGTCATTTCATGAGGACAGCTATTCATACATCTTAAAAAAGGGGTCGTTATTCATAAAAAAAAACTAAATCAAGGTCGCTTATCATAATACGAAATCATGGTCGCGATTCATAATTTGTAACAAGAGAGTCGCTGTTCATATACTACTAAAAAAAAGGTTAAGGATCACTTTTTTCTTAACTTGTATTTGTAAAACGAAATCGGGGTCGCTATTTATAATGTAAGAAGATGATCGCCTGTTATCATTTCAGCGACCCTCTTCTTACATTATGAATAGCGACCCCTTCTTAGGATTATGAATAGCGACCCCTTTATTATATTATGAATAGCGACCCTGATTTCGTATTATGAAGAGCGATCCTTATGAGTAGTGACCCTCAATGTGAATTATGAATAGCAAACATTCCTCTTCATTATGCACAGCGGTCCTTACGAATAGTAAACAAATATACCATGCACTGAGAGCCTCTAGTTGAAATTATGGATTCCGAGGTGACAGGAAAAGCACTATGTTCTGAGGGTCGTAGACCCGAAGAACATAGTGCTTTTTCTGTCACCGAGGAATCCATAATTTCACTAGTGGCTCGAAAAAGTGCATGATATATTTGTTTTATATCCGATCGCATAATCATAATCATCGCAAAAATAAATGATTTCAATTAAATTAAGAAAAATATAAAGAAAAACAATACATTGATCATGGAACCATCACTGCACTAACTATGTTCTGTTTGTGACACTGACTCCCTTTGCGCAATAGTCCTAGCGCAGAGCGCGTATTGCGCTATCTTTCCATTCATGGTTACGCGCATTAACAACTAATGCGCACCCAAATGCAAAACGCGCGCATCAAAGTGAATAATTAACCTGCTTTACATACTAGACACGTGTAATTGTATGGAGAAAATTGTTATTCGTACATTACACATACAGCTAGTGCAGTGCACACCGCGGCCGATTGTTAACTGACGAATTAGTGTCACGACCACATAAGGACAAGGATGTACAATGTGCACCATTGTCGGAATGTTTAAATTCGAATACCACTACGTTATACATGAAATGCATCTCTAGAATATTCTTTGGAACTTATTGATATTCACGGGTGAAAATATGCTGTATTTCTTTTTAAATAACTCTTTGAGAAAACTCGTCGAGCATCTTTCGCAAGCTAAAACAAGACCTCTGCTCGCAGGGAAGATTTATAACACGCATCTCTATGGGCTCAATATGATCACCCGGCGTCTATGACGTCATTCATGGAATAGCATTTACTATTCCATGAATGACGTCACGCATAGCACATTTTTCTCCATGGGCATTACTATGTTTGGTCACATGACGCTATGTAGACCAATCACTGAACAGGATTGCATTCATGTAGGATATAATGGTCCTTATGCCTTTTTGAATAGCGCCCCCCATTTTTGTTATATTAATAGAGGTCATTCAGTAAAGGGAAACTAAAACTAATAATAGCGGTCCTTATGTATAGCGAGCTTATCCCCCTGTCATATAGTTTGTACATCAAATGTCACTTTCCATTAATTCGCCAGAGAACTCACTTCCAGTAATTTAGCATATTATCATTATTCGTGTAGTATTACTATTTCTAATAACATAAATTATGTTTGCATTACACGCAAATTAAATTAATACCATAGAATAAATACACCCAAAACTGCCGAAACAGTCGAATGTCCTTGTAATTATGACAGTGTAGTGTAAACAAACCTGGTTTACAGTTACACACGACGGGGTCCATTACATTGGGAATATCACCAACTTACTGTTAAAGGATCGAGTTTAACATTGTCAAAATCCACAAATTTACTTCGAACTCGAGCGGTTCGTTCTCATATACATTCGTATATATATATGTATTCGTATTACCAATAGAAACATGGAACAGGTTTCAATTTTCCAAACTGTTCATTTTGTTATAAAGATATATAATGATTGAACATATGTTAAAGTGTTCGGATTTGAATCATCTAGTGGAGAATTTCAACTGTGCAAAAAAGTTAGTGTACACAAGCAAGAAGTTAGTGAACATGGTGAATATCACTTTGCATTCTCGCTCCTTACTCGGTCATTACTGTATGACATTCATTTACCATGGAATGTTCACACATCACTAATTGGATCAACCAGATACACATAATTATGATCAACCCTTCGTCAGTTTTTGCGCTTTTACAAAGTTATTAGATCTCTTTAAAGCATTAAAGGGATCTAGGAATTTGTTGAAATGTGCAAAAGTTGTTTGTGATATGATATCTCCACTGAGTATTGTGTGAAAAATTCACGTTAAATGGATGTTATATGGCGGAGTAATGAGCGAAAATGAAAATTGATATTCGCAGATATAAGTATATTGCACTGACTTGGTATAAAACACAGCTATAACTTTCCAGTGGATAATTCAAAATCCTAACAGTTCAATCGTGGCCTAAATATCGTGACAAGTGACCGGGCCTTTAAGGGCATCTTGTATCCGTTAGCTTGCTGCATAGACAAAACAACACAACGTAGATATGACCTTTAAACCATAATACATGCAGTGTAGTTATGTTATCATCGGTGGCCGCCATATGATAGGACCGGATGGGATAGAGTGGTGAAGTGTGATGTCATCAATGATGTCATATGTCATAAACATCTTTTTTTAGAATTTTCAAATTTGGACTTCATTTTCAGAAAGAGCATAACAAATAATGTCCAAATACCGAAAATCAATTGAATAGGTTACGTATTGGCTGGGATATGCCCATCCGAATGATTTTTTTGTCAATGGGCAATCAGTGTTATAGTGCACTGGTTCATAACTTTATGAACCAGTGCACTATAACACTGATTGCCCATTGAAGTAAAATTCATTCGGATGGGCATATCTCAGCCAATACGTATCATATTCAATTGATTTTCGGTATTTGAACATTATTTGTGATGCTCTTACGGAAAATGGAGTTCAAATTTAAAAATTCGAAAAAAGTGTTTTTATGACGTCATGGCTTCTGTACTCTATACTAGTAATCTATTTTGTTTCTGTAAGTGTATAGATGTTTGAATATGTTGTGTAATGATTTAAATAATATCGAGTGCATGTGCCACCCCAACCCACTTAATAGCTAGAACGGTCAAAACTGTGAATAAACAGTTATTCACGGAAGGGAAATACTAAAAGACACACATTGGCCATGTTGGCGGGCTACTTCTATGCAGACATACTCCAAAACACTTTTCTTCTCCGTGCCATAGGAGTGTAGGGGTTCACAATTTGTGGTCATATAGTCATATAGGCAAGTCGACTGCTATAGACAGGTGGCCGCTAGGACAGGTTTGACTGCACAGTTTAAATGTTTTTTTTTTTTCTTTCTCAGACTGCGTCGTTCATCTATGCCTCCATGAAGCTGGGACACGGACTCTCCATGTGGGCAGGGGGCTGGCTGGAGCGGAGATATGGCGTCCGATTGGCCACCTTCTTAGGCGTCGCCATCCTCAGGTGGGCGGGGTTACTGATCAGGGCGTGGCTTAGAGGAATTGGCCCACTTTGATAGCACATGGGTATAATAGTGATAATTATAATGGTGATATGCCTCTATAAAGCTAGGTTACGGACTCTCCATGTGGGCAGGGGGCTGGCTGGAGCGGAGATATGGCGTCCGATTTGCTACCTTCGTAGGCGTCGCCATCCTCAGGTGGGCGGGGTTACTGATCAGGGCGTGGCTTAGATTAATTGGCCTACTTTGATAGCACATGGTTATAGACACCACTTTAATGGTGATATGCCTCTATGAAGCTTGGTCACAGACTCTCCATGCTTTTAGTGTGGGGGAGGGGGGGGGGGGGGGGGCTGGCTGGAGCGGAGATATGGCGTCCGATTTGCCACCTTCGTAGGCGTCGCCATCCTCAGGTGGGCGGGGTTACTGATCAGGGCGTGGCTTAGATAAATTGGCCCACTTTGATAACACATGGTTAATATCTATAGACAACACTTTAATGGTGATAACATGCCTCTATGAAGCTGGGTTACGGACTCTCCATGTGGGCAGGGGGCTGGCTGGAGCGGAGATATGGCGTCTGATTGGCCACTTTCCTAGGCGTCGCCATCCTCAGGTGGGCGGGGTTACTGATCAGGGCGTGGCTTAGATAAATTGGCCCACTTTGATAGCACATGGTTAATATCTATAGACAACACTTTAATGGTGATATGCCTATATGAAGCTGGGTTACGGACTCTCCATGTGGGCAGGGGGCAGGGGGCTGGCTGGAGCGGAGATATGGCGTCCGATTGGCCACCTTCGTAGGCGTTGCCATCCTCAGGTGGGCGGGGTTACTGATCAGGGCGTGGCTTAGATAAATTGGCCCACTTTGATAGCACATGGTTAATATCTATAGACAACACTTTAATGGTGATATGCCTCTATGAAGCTGGGTTACGGACTCTCCATGTGGGCAGGGGGCTGGCTGGAGCGGAGATATGGCGTCCGATTGACCACCTTCGTAGGCGTTGCCATCCTCAGGTGGGCGGGGTTACAGATCAGGGCATGGCTTAGAGGAATTGGCCCACTTTGATAGCACATGGTTATAGACAACACTTTAATGGTGATATGCCTCTATGAAGCTAGGACACGGTCTCTTCATTATCATATGGAAATGAAGTATTACTTATTGTATATATCAATGTATATTTTGAAGATATTTCTATGGTTATTATTAATTCCATTGATTTTAGCATGTTTATTTAACACAATTTTCTCTAAAAAGGTGAAATACATGTATTTTTAATTAGTTTTTGCATGGTTTTTGTCTGTTTCCGCCATCAGTCTAGCGACGTTTTTGTCAGCGTGGGCAATCAAAGTCTCCTACTATTTTCTTCTATTTACCTACGGTATTCTATTCGGCATCGGATTGGGCATTGCGTACATACCGCCGCTAGTCTGCGTATGGAAGGTAAGTATGTTTTTGTATGATTGTAGTTTGTTTGTACGTTTGTGCGTTGGTACGTTTGTGCGTGCGCATGTGTGTGTTTGTGAAATATATGGAATGTTTCTGTTCTAAAACGGTCTTATTTTTTGGTACCAGTCCTGTTTGTATTGATGTGTATTTGAAAGATATTTACACATTCATTTTATAATACGGTATTCTATTTGGTATCAGTCCGGTTATACAGTGAAAATTGTTTATTCGTATGTTTGTTTAAAGGACCTAAAGAATACAACGTACTTTGACACTTATTCCATAGTTGAAGACTTGAAACATAGGTCTGCCGAAAAATAAGCCATGAAAATAAACACAGTAGTGATTTAAGACTAGTTTTCTGATGCCAAATCTCACTTAGCAGCCAGTTTACGCCCCACCCACATTTAGGGTCCGGAATCGGCAGCGTGATCGACATGTGATTGACAATTCATTGGATTACGTCATGACGCGTCATCTACAGAATTTAGTTCATAAGTCCGTTCTTTAGATGACGTCACATTTTTGCGATTTAAAAGGGGCGTTCCCAGGACAATTATATATTTACTAATTACCCCAAAATTGATTGATTTCATGAGAAATGACTGCCAAATTCTTTTTATTCGGGAAAAATTACATATAGAGAGCCGAATTGTGAAAATTAGGCCATCTAAACGCTGTAGTTCCTTTAATGTGTATGTGAAAGATATTTACTCATCCGTGTTATAATACGGTCTTCCGTGTGGCATCAGTCGGGTTACAAAGTGCAACCTTTGCTAAAAACAGGTTTATCTGATGCTGGGATGCTGTTTACTTTATAACCCACATTTTTCGGATGTTTTGAATATAGTCACGATACAAAATTTGGCCAAAAATGTTTTTTTCCGTGTAGTATTGTGAATGTTTGTTTCGGTTCATCAGCGTAATGTGTGCCAAGTGGAAAACACTTGTAAAACTCGCCTTTTTAAACAGCTTTACCGCAATTAATTTGAAAAATTCGATACAGGCCTTTTCGTTTTAATTTTCCCTCCTCTAATGATTATATTTCAGTGGATGCCGAATTCGAAGGGCGTGGTCAGCGGATGTCTTCTAGCTGGTTTCGGGGCGGGGTCTTTCGTCTTTAACTTTGTCCAGACGGGTTTCATTAACCCGTGGAATCTTTCCCCGGATGCAGCTATCGAGTCGCAGGGAGCAGAACAATCGTAAGATTTTTTTAATAGAAATTATTTGCTCGCTTTAGTTAAAATCATAAGTTTTAGAGAATCGTTCATAACATTAAATAACTTAAATTATCAACATCATAGTCATCACGATTTTGTTTCATCATCATCAACAGCATCATCATCATCATCATCATCATCGTCGTCATCATCGTCGTCGTCGTCGTCATCATCGTCGTCGTCATCATCGTCGTCGTAGTCGTCATCATCGTCTTCATCGTCATCGTCGTAATCGTCATTTGTCTAATTATTTCTCTGAAAGTGACGGAAGAAGCTTTTACATTATCATGGTCCAGATAACTTACTCATTTCATCACAACCATCATTACCACGAAGGATAAAAGCAAGTTTAATTTGTTTATAACCATGGCTACAGGTATTACACACAGGACGCCATCCTCGATCGCATCCCGTTCTCCTTCGTCGTCCAGGGAATCATCTTCGTTATCCTGCAGCTGGTCGGCATCGCCTTACTCAGCGACCCACCGGAGAAGTTCAAACGAACACGGGGATACGCAGTGGTATGTTATTTACGTGAGAAAACTAAGGGACTTAAACTCATGATCATTGTTACATGCACACATTTTAACCATTAAACTGATCTATTTCTGTATTAATCATCTTTCGAAATATCCTAATGTAAATTCGTTCTTATATTTTTTAGACACTCAATTTTGAGTTGTACCATCGTATTTTATTTTCTTCTTTTCCGCCGATTGTAATGACGTCACAGAGACGCAAACAGAAAGAGGTCACCGAGCGGTCTCACATTCTGATGGAAGATCAAGACAAATCACTTGAGGACGATCCTCCACTACTGGACGATGTCAAAGACCAGCCGCCCACCAACTCGACATCGACATCGAGATTCGAAGAACATCAGGGTGCTAAGTACGATAATGAGGAGGAGAATGAAATGACGATGACGAGCGGTAGCGAGCAGGAAGAAGACGACGGGGACGGTGATCATCTTCGACATCGTCGTCAGCCGAACGGCAGAGCGTCCTCTGAGTTCGCAGGCGACAGTGATAGGAGGTGGTCGGGCAGGACGGTATCACCGGCCGGGATGTTTAGGGAGGTCGCGTTTTGGCAGATGGTCGCAATTTTCGCCACTCACACGTTCGCCGTCACCAACGTTGTCACACTGTACAAGGTGGGTGGAGATCTAACCTTTACACTACTAAACATTTGAAACAAATATGGAGGGGCAAGTTTGTATGAAATAAAGGGTTCTAATTTTGTGCAGAGTTGTTGATAATATCTGACTGAAATCCGCACATAAATTATGTTTTTGTATTTCCAGTTTATTCAATCAAACATAAACAATATGTACAATATATACAAAGTTTAAAATATAGTTAGATAGTTACAAAATTATGAATGATTCGGGCCCAAGAGAAGCAAATGCTTATTGGCAGGGCCCGCTTATACATGCAAAACATAAAGTAATATTCAATTCATATACCCTAAAAAAACGAACAAAGATAACAAAATTTAAAAAATCGAATATAAAAATACACACAAACACGCACACACACAAAATATGGTTACACATCGGTCATATATAACGTCAAATTAGAATTAATTTGATTTGAAGGTGACATAATATACTTGTCATACTTTTTCTTTCATTTTTTACAACTGTCTACATATCGATTAAAGAGATATTTTTTACATAAACATTTAAAACGAGTTAAAGTTGAACTTGATTTTATATTTTCACTCAATAAATTCCATTCTTTTATAGTTTGCATACGAGTGGAGTTAAGTGCACATGAGGTGCGAACAAGAGGTATATGTATATTTCGGCTGGTTCTAGTTTGATATGAATGATAAACAAAATTAGGCTTAAAAATATTTTCAAAATAAAACGTTGGGGCAATATTTTTCAATTTATACATAAAAAGGAGCGTATCCATATTTATTTGTTCTATCAATGGAAGAATATTCATTTTAACAAATAATGGCAAGCTTGGTGTATCAAACTTTGATTTCGTTATTATTCTCATTGCCTTTTTTTGTAAGATGCTCAATTTCATTAAGTGAGTTTTAAAAGTATTACCCCAAATCATATTACAATATTTTAAGTGGGACTGTATTAAACTATGGAACAATAATAATAATATATCATAATGAACAAAATATCTCAGTTTCAACAAAATTCCAATGTTTCTTGAAATCTTTGATGATACATTATCAATATGATATTTCCAGTCTAAAAATTCATTTATAAATACTCCCAGGAATTTAACTGTGTGTACACGTTCTAATTTTGTTTGTTCAATAAAAAATAGTTGTGTTGTGTACACATAGCCCACCAATAAATGCCAGTTTCCGTGGGCGAACACTCGCATTTCTTTAGGTCATCACTTCAGTAATATTATTAGTTACACCCTGCTTGTTCACGCAATACGGGATATATCTACGTTCTGGTTCCATATTCCATGAGGCCGGAGGCCGAATGGAATATGGAACCAGAACGTAGATATATCCCGTATTGCGTGAGAACAAGCAGGGTGTGACGGATTTATCTCTTTAAGTGTATACATTTGTTCAAACATATTTGTACTCGCCATCTTGTGCTCTTTCTTGTGCTCTTTGTGCTCCCTTGGCCTTGCCTTATCAATTTCAAATATTGTCCATCTCACATGGTCTCCAAGTAATATAAACTGTTCCAAACAACTTGTAACTGTATCCAAAATTCCAAAACAACAGTAACAATAACATATGTACAATGTCCTTGTCCTCCAGTACTTTAATTGTTTTTTGGATAAACATTCACAACAAGGTTGTGAATGGTACATCCAGTGAATGAAGGCATCGCACCCCTGGAACGTGGTGATGTCACGTTTGTACACGCTGATTAGTGGTAATGACTTACCCGCACGGATGCTACCCGCCGGAGCGTCCCCGTCACTCTTCTGCTTCCGAGCGCCCAACCAGAATCCTTCGAGAGCTCCATTGAGTTTATCAGCGGAAAAACTTTCGAAGCAAACATCATCTGAATAATCGTTGCTTTCTTCCAAAAAAGCCCCAAAGGCCCTGGCCGCTTTCAAGTTCGCTCTAATCGTATTTTTCGGCGTTTTTCTCGGATATTTCATCCCTGGAGTGGCGTTCGAATCTCCGCGAATTTGCAGCCATTTTGCTGCTGTGAGCGATATCTAGCCTAGCTATCGCGATATCGATATCGATCGCGATAACTTTCATTCACGTAATACGTACGGGCTCATCTTCAGTGGTTGAAATCGCCACTGCGCATGTGCACAACGATGAAAAACACGATAATTTACATTAAAACAATAACAACAACAAGACGTAAACAGGTAATACGGGCTCATATTACCCGTTTGATCATTTTGACCAAGTAAATGAGGTAAATACGGGTTTGTCTCAAAGACAAATTGACCAATCAGATTACAGCAAAATGGCCCACTAAGAGATAATGTATGTTATTGGTACATATTATAATGATATATTTTGTAAGAATTAAATATTATTGTTATCCTCCGACTCAGGCTTTTGGACAGACGTTCATCCACGATGACATGTTTCTCGCCGTTGTGGGCTCCTTCGCCTCCATATTAAACGCAGTAGGGAGAATATTCTGGGGATACATCGCCGACAGGTTCTCCTTTAAGGTGAGTACATTAAAGGAAGTAGGTCGTCGAACTATACAGTTTGTAGAAAGAGTTTATTATCAAGAAACCTTTGGAAATGCATGTTTAAAGGTGGTTCAGATTCGTAATACATACACACGGTTCCATCTTGCTTTTTAGTATATTATAATAGCCTATATATAGCCTAGTTTAATTATATAATCGCACCGCCCTCTAAATTCCCATGCATTACTACCTTTAAAGTAAATCGGTCGTGAAAAGACGTAGTATAAAGGGTTTGGTCAGCGGGTGTCTGCTAGCTGGCTTTGGGGCGGGGTCTTTCGTCTTCGAGATCGTCCAGACAGGCTTAAAGGGACATTCCCTCTTTTGCAAGTCAAATTTCAAAAGTTGCGAGGGCTTGAAATCTCTTTTTCGTGGAGTTATAGACCTAAAACTAATAAAACGACAACCGACGTTTTGTAAAAGAGGGACTGTCCCTTTAAAGAAACTACAGCGTATAGATGGCTTAATTTTCACAATTAGGCTCTCTATATATTTTTCCTCAAGAAAAAGAATTTGGCAGTCATTTCCCATGACATCAATCAATTTTGGGGTAATTAGTAAATATCTAATTGTCCTGGGAACGCCCCTTATAAATCGCCAAAATCGATTATGCTGCCCACTATTGGTGTGACGTCATCTAAAGAACTTCGCCCGATAGTCTCTGTACACGACGCCTCTCTAAATTCTCTAGTCGACGTCAGCCGATGAAGTGTCAATCACGCTGCTGATTTTGGACCCTAAATGTTGGCGGGGCGTAAACTGGCTGCTTAGTGAGATTTGGCCTCAGAAAATTAGCCTAAAATCACTACTGTGTTTATTTTCATGGAGTTTTTTTTTCTGCAGACCTATTTTACAAGTCATCAACTATGGAATAAGTGCCAAAATACGTTGTATTCTTTTGTTCCTTTAATTAACCCGTGGAATCCGTCCTCGGATGTATAAAGCCTACTTTGTTTTGGGGCAAAACTTTGATGATAATTATATACAAATCATGCATGCACGCACTTGAAACATATTGTGTAGCATTTCTTAAAATAATGTTATTATTGCTGATCGCTTGCATTCAAAATTGAGGAGCGTATTAAAATCGGTCTTCAGTGAAATTGAAGTCGGCATTTTGTAGAAATGTGGTTAAAAATTGATTGTAAGTTAACGGAATAGAAACAGTTCCTGTTAATTATCCAATGACTTCTTTTGAATCATTGTGGATTATTGTGTGTTTTTTACAAATTTATTTAGATGAGGCAGGATTAAAGGGGAAGTATACGTGAAATAGATAATAGAAGCACGTGCAATGGGCCAGCCGCCACAGTATATATGAGGAGTCATTGCAAATCGAATCGTGCACAAACTCTGTCAAAATTATCAAAACTATAAACATGAAAACCGAAAATTAATGACCAAATCATTACATTTGTTATTTTTTTTCTTCGTTTCCATGTTTCAGGTTTCATTCGCCTGCCTACTGGCCATCATGGCGGCCTTTTTGTTTACCTTCCCACTCTGTATCTATGGCAACAAGGCACTATTCTTCATCTGGGTGGCTGTCCTATTCTCGTCGATAGGGGGCGGATTCTCTATTATGCCTACTGGAACATCAAGGTGAAATCTCATTTGATGTCGTAATGTTTTTTTTTTTTTTTTTTAACATTTTTCAGGGATTTCAGACTATCTGATTTCAACGCCTATCCGTTATTAATTTTGTTAATCGGTAAAACAGTCACGGTCTTTAGAATTTGGTGTGGTTCTGGGCGCCAATTTCGCATCCGAAATGACACAAAAGAGCTCACAAGAAATTACATAAAAAACTACTATAGTAATAACTCATAGGCCCCGGCCGTTGCAGAAAGAGGGAGACAGAGATACAATTGATTATAAGTAAATTTGCACATTTCAACCAATCAGATTTGCGCAATTTTAGTCACATGATTTGACAACTTGTTGTAACTTACAGTCTATTGTATCTCTTATGCAACGGGGCCATTGAGTTATTATTATTTCTGTTGCGCCATTTTTATATTCTCTTTAGGCATGATAAGTGCTTTGTTTCACACTGTTGTTATTTTTGGTGTTCATAATAATTACATTATACAGCATTATTTGTTGACAAAACGTATCCCCCTTATAAAATATTGTTAATATAACTATTCCTTTTTTATTTTCGTGTTCATCATCAGGGCTTTTGGATCCGAATCGGTTGGAATCAACTACGGCATTATCTATTTCGTCGGAGCTGCTATACCCAGCGTTATCACAGCAGCCGTGCAATATGCCTTCTTCGTCCGACTAACGTGGGCGTATGTCTTCATCGTTACTGGGGTATTCCCTGCGATAAGTAAGTGCATAGGCGTCGATTTCTTCTCGCCATCGGGGGG